>JAADWV010000261.1:0-44560 GCA_023336295.1 Pythium folliculosum
CGGCGACGGCTCGTGCTACTTGGCCTTCCAGGCGTTCAACGAGAACCTCTGGATCCTCGGTGACGTCTTCATGCGCAAGTACTACACGGTCTTTGACTACGGCTCGTCGAGCACCGGTCCCCGTGTCGGCTTCGCGCAGGCGATCTAAAGGTCGTTTTCTCACTTTGTGCTGTTTGAGACGTCGAGGCTGGTTCGGTCGAACAGTAGTGATGATTGAACCATTGACGTCGTCAACATTCATGGTTGTTCGGGAATAAAATGCATTTCCTTGTGCGGATGGAATGGTCGTGTCATGTCGGAACCTCGCGAGGTGCCTCCCAGCGTACGCTGAATCTGTCGTGTGGGCTATTCCTTGAACTCTCTTGAGGTCCACATGCGCATGTTGGCGTTGACGGCTTCTTCAGTCTCAGTCGAACTGATAGTCTATCGCGGCGCCGAAGTAGCATCCTTGCCATACTAGTACTAGACCGAGGCTCAATATGTTCTCGAGGACTCGTCCGCGCACAAAAGCGTTATTCTTTCGGCGTCGTCGAACGCAATGTCGCGAAGAGTTCTTGTTCGTCAAACCCGGCTCATACACGACGTCAGCGATCGTCCTACAATGAGCAAAAACGATTTAATGCTTTAGTCAATAGAAGCCAAGGCAACTCTGCCAGCTTGAATCTGTATTACCTTGTTGAGCATGCGAGCAGTTTAGTCCCACAACTTGATCAAGCCGTCCCAGCCACAGCTCACCACCTGGCTAGGCTCCAGCGGATGCCATGCCACACCCATGCACGGGCCACGGTCATGTGCACGAAGTTTCTTGTACATTTTTGTCGATTTCCAGTCCCAGAAACACAGCTTGCCTTCACCGTCGCCTGATACCAGGTATTGTCCATTCGGGGAGAAGTTCAACTGGCAGGCGTATCCTGCATTCGCATGGCCCTTGAATACCTTCTTGCGCTGGATCTTGAACTTGTCGCGTGCAGTGTAAACATCGATCTGGTTGTTCAGCGACTGGCCGGCAAAGAAGCCACCCGACGGGTGCAGCGTCACCGCCGGCATGGAATGCATCGACGGCTCCGAGATGTACTTGATGGGCACGGGGATACCCCACTCCCAGATCAAGATCTTCTTGTCGTCGGACGTCGACACGAAGCGGCGGTTGTCATCCACGAACGTGACCGAGTTAACGGCCTGCAGGTGGTGGTTGTACTCCTGCACAATCTCACCGCTGCGTGCGTCGAACTGTACAACCATGTTGTTCGAATCACCGATCACGAAGTTCGTGTTGTCCTCCGGGTGGAACTTGACGCAGTACGGCACACGTCGGTTCGTAAAGGACTTGATCGACTGACCCGTTTCCGTGTCCCAAAGCTGGATGAACCGATCAAATCCGCAGGACAGGAACTGGCGACCGTCGTTCGACATGTTGATACCGCGCACAGCTCCAGTGTGACCTTCGTACACGCGTTTACACTGGCGCTCGTTGTACACGTCCCAGATGCGCACAGTGTGATCGAGACTACCAGACAGCAGCAAGTGGCCGTACTTGGGGAACATCTCGATCGCCTGGACGCCCTTCGTGTGGCCCGTCCACTTGTGGATGCACTTCTTCGGCAAGAACACTTGATGCTCCGCATCCTCGTCGGGCTTGACACCGCGCGGCGGTTCGACCCACGAGCGCCCCAGGTAGTCGTACTCTTGGCCGCCAAGGAACTCGGTGCGCGCCTCCATGGCCTTCTGGCCAGCCTTGAGTCGCGCAGGCAGCAAGTGGGCGTTCTTCTTCTCCACCATGCGGTCAAAGTCCATGTCCTCGTCAAACTCGGCGTTGCTGCGCTCCTCGGCCTTGCGCTTCTTGGCTTCGATGCGCTCCTGGCGCAGCTTCTCCTGCTCTTCCGTGAGCGTGCCCGCCTCGGCATCCGTGACCACACTCTTCTCCTTGAACGGCGCCCAGATCCCATCGGTGCCTTCGTCGCCCAGCTCGTCCTTGAACTCCGTGTTTGCCGGTTTCCGCTTGGGCTTGGTGCGCTGCGTGAACACGTTCTCTTCGTTCGACGCGACGATCGCGCCATCTTTCTCGGCGGACGCCGGCGCGGTCTTATTTAGGTACATGCCTGTGTGGCTGTGGTTGTACGTGTGGTACTGCGCGTCAAAGTTGAAATGCTCGAGGTCCGTGCGCTCGACCACGCCTGTGACGATCTCCTTGCCGCCGCCCACGAGCGCCGGGTTCGACAGCGCGGCGTTGCGCGTGAACGCGTTCGCCGGCCCGTGGAATGGCGCGAGCGTCGAGTCCACGGGCATGTTGACCGCGAGCTGCGTGGACGTCGCGGTCGCGAGGTGCTGCGCCGCGAGCGCCGCGTACGGGTTCTGCGCCGCCGCCGCGCTCACCAGCGGCGCCGAGTTCACAACGGGAAGCGCTAGCGACGTGGCCTCTGTGGGGGACGCCGCCGTGGCCTTGCGTTCGTCATGCGCGCCGCCTTCGTCGTCGCTCGACGCGTACGCGAGGAACGCGTCCATCGCTTCTCCTTGCTGCTTTCCTTGGTCCGTGTTTCCCCGCGGTCCAAAGGGAGGGATTTCCTGAATCGACACGACACACATAGTGTGGCCCACATGAAACGTAAATAGCGTGGTGCACGTTAGATTGGCTGCGTTCACGTCCGGTGGATCACGGACGAACAGCCCTAGCCCTCCTTTCTCAAGTTTCTCTCGGTTTTTGGAGCGAAACGCACACCAGACGAACGTCACTTCCTCTACAAACAAAACTTCGAGTGAGTGTCCGTTAATATCGTTTATAACAGGTATCATCGCAGAATACAGGGTTTTGGGCTATCGCTATCGATCAAGACAGGAAACAGGACCAATCAGTATCGTGCAGCACAGGTATTCCCTCTCTGTGGTGGTTGCCCGTGCGTGGTCGACGCGCCCATCATCACCTCCACTTCCGGCTCACTGTTTTGAAGAGCTCTGGTGTTCATCTGGTTCCACTATTCAACCACCGGCACTCGCCCACACAAGCGCTCTCCCGCCCACCCGACGAGCAGCATTCCACAACGCGCCGGGGAAAGCCTTCTCCACATATCTCCACACGTCTCTAACGTCTAAAGACGCCATGGCCGACACCGTGCGCGACCTGCACAAGGCGCTGCAGCCCGCGGCGCCCGAGGAGCGGCTCCGCAGCGACTCAGACCCGCAGCTGCACCTGCTCACGAGCGTCAACGGCAACGACACGCGCGCGCTGGACATCGCGGTGCCCGGCGGCTTCCGGCGCCACCACGTGCAGCAGGAGGGCGCGCCGCAGGTTTCCAAGCACCTGCGCGACCAGATCATCGACCGCATCTCGCGCGTCTACGACCCGTTCATCGGCAGCATGCTCTCGCAGGACAACGACCTGTACGACGAGATGGAGGTTGAGGACCGCGCGCAGAACCTGCTCGAGACGCCTATGTTCCGCCACCCGACGCAGCGCCGCGCGCTGCGCAGCAAGCCCTGGGCGCAGACGCCCACGGAGCGGTCGGCGCTGCTCGCCGAGCGCTCGCCCGACCTGCGCGCCGAGGTGGACGTCGAGAAGGCCAAGCCCGAGACCGCGACCAACGAGAGCGGCAAGACCACGACGCTCTGGCACGCGTTGCTCACGCTGCTCAAGGCGTTCGTGGGCACGGGCATCCTGTTTTTGCCCGACGGCTTCCGCAGCGGCGGGCTGCTCTTCTCGCCGCTGTGTCTGCTGATCGTCGCGGCGATGACGCTGTACGCGATGATCCGCTTGCTGCAGTGCCGCGCGATTGTCGGTGGCACGTACGGTCACGTCGGCTTTGAGGCGTACGGAGCGTGGGGCCGCCGCATGGTGCAGATCTCGATCATTCTCATGCAGTGCGGCTTCTGCTGCACGTACGTGATCTTCGTGGCGCAGAACATGGCCCAAGTGCTCGACTACGTGGGCGTGCACGTCACGACCTCGACGCTCGTCGTGCTCCAGATTCTCGTGTACATCCCGCTCTCGTGGATTCGCTACATCAGCTACTTCTCGATCAGCAACCTCGTGGCCGACGTGTTCATCCTGTACGGACTGGCGTACATCCTAGGCAACAGCTTCTCGATCTTGGGCTCGGATGGCCCCAAGCCCGTGCAGTACTTCAACCAGCAGGACTACCCAATCTTCATCGGCACGGCCGTGTTCACGTTTGAAGGCATTGGCCTCGTGCTGCCCACGCAGAGCGCGCTCAACAAGGCACGCCGCGCCAAGTTCCCCATGCTGCTCAGCGCCACGGTCGTCGGACTGTTTGTGTTCTACTGCTTCTTCGCGGGCATCAACTACACTGCGTTCGGCGACGGCATCCAGCCCATTGTCACCTCGAGCCTGCCGCGCAACGGCTGGTCCATCTCGGTGCAGTTCGGCTACTCGGTCGCGCAGCTGCTGTCGTACCCGCTCTTCCTCTTCCCGGCCGTCAAGATCATGGAGGAGATGCTGGGCTTCCCGAAGCGCGCGTCCGGGCTCAAGCTCGAGAAGAACCTCTTCCGCGCGTTCGTCGTGCTCGTGACCATCGCGATCGCGTACTTCGGCCAGAACCACCTCGACCTCTTCGTCTCGCTCGTCGGCGCGTTCTGCTGCGGTGCGTATTTGCTGGGTTATGTCTCTCTTTCTCGATATTGGCGACTGACATACGTTTTGTGTCTCTATCCCAATAGTGCCGCTGAGCTTTGTGTACCCGCCGCTGTTCTACCTCAAGCTCGCGAAGAAGACCACACTCGCGGAGAAGATCATGGACGTGCTGGTCGTCACCATCGGCATCCTCACGTTCTTCTACGTGACCTACTCGAACCTGGCCAAGTGGGCTAACTAGGAACTCCGAACCTTGCGATGCAATAGATTTCTCCTCTATCCTCCTTCCTCTTTTGTCGCGCAGATGTTTGGATATCTTCATCAAGAGAAATCGACATAATCCGTAACGGGAGATGACAACACTTTTGACTGGAGTGATGGGTTTGTATATCTAACGGATTACTTGCTGTGACGTGGTGAGCTGTATGAGTGCTTGGCGGCAGTGCGAGGCGACACGGCTTAGTCCTCCTCCTCGACCTTGGGCGCGAGGTAGAAACGGACGTAGCCCATGTCGCCGATCGGGTACTCGACGACGATCGGGATGCCGGGCGACATGGACAGCGTCACGGTCTCGGACAGCGGCGTGGCCTTGGCAAACATATTTAAATAGCGGAGCGCGAACGTGAGCTCGACGGGCTCCTCCATCGTGATGATCACGCGGTCCGACTCCTTCTCAGCGGCCGTGTTGTTCTTGAGCGTGATGTTGCCCGCGCCCAAGTCGCCCGAGACCGAGAACTTGACGCCCTCCTTGCCGACGGCGATCGTGCACGTGTCGCCCATGGTCTGGAGGTCACGGCAGATGCGCTGGAACTCGGACGCCGGCATGCGCACGGTCGCCATGTACTCGGTGCCAGGGATGCCGAGGTGCTCGCTGTCAATGTCCATCAGCTTGAGCGAGAAGTCCGACACACGGTCGCCCGCTATACCGTCACAAAAGCAAACAGAGCCGTCCAGTTAGTCCCTTTGCGCTGTGTCATACGCGAGGTTATCAACGGAATGCGTCACGTACAGGCCGCCTCAAACATGATGTTGAGCGCATCGGCGTTGTCGTCGGCCGAGAGCGAGAGCGCGTCGTCGTTGCCCGAGCACTTGAGGATCTTGGAGAGCGACGCGGTCTGCACGCCGAGCGAGATGTTGCGGTCGCAGCGGTAGTGCTCGAAGCCCTCGGCGCGCAGCAGCAGCGACACGAGCGACACGTGCGAGCCGTCCATGGACTGGAGCGCGATGCCCGACTTGGTGCAGTCTAGGTTGCCCTCCGAGATGAGGTCTTTCATCGCCTCGACGATGAGCTTGACGATGCGGCCCTGCGGGAGACGAGCCTCGAACATGGTGACTGAGAGGGAGGAAAGGAGGAGATCTGGCGGAGAGACGGCGAATTCGCGTGTGCGTGGCGGGTGCTGTGGCTGGAAGGGGAGCGCGAGGAAAGCGAGGGAAGGGAGAGAGAGAGTCGCCGAGCGGCTCCTAATTTGCGCGCCAAAACACGGGAGGAGAGGAGACGGTCCCAGGTAGACGACATATGGGACTATACTTGGTATTTGTATGAGTCTGACGGTCACGGGGTTTTCCTGGACGACTTGATTGGCTGAAAATGGTGATGGATGTGGATTGGCGGGAACTCGGGGGGATCTGGCGGGAGATGCCGCCGCTTCATGGGAGAGGAGGAATGACGTGGTGCGTTCCTCGTAATGTGTACTTACTCTAGGGGCGACTGATTGCCTGGAGCCTCCTTGTGGCGCCAACGACACGAGCGGCGCTCGCCGGCTGTTGTCGCACTTGCGACTGCGTAGATGTCGGCGCCCGCGCTCGCGAGCTCGTGTTAGTGATGACCAGGCCCGCCGACTCCATCTCCAACGGCGAGACGTGAGGTTGCGTGCGCTTGACGGGAAGCGACGCGAGCTGCGCGGGCGGGCGCACCGGTAGGTGGTAGGCTGGTTTGAGTTTGCGTTTACCGTTGATTGCCGCGTGAGATGTCAATGGGCCGTCGCTGAATCTTTCACGCACCAGCGGGTCACGAAGAGGAAGCATGGCTGCTTCGGGCGTGTCGTGTTGGTTGCCCGTCCGATCGCGAAAGAGGCTCGTGTCGAAGGATACACCCGAAGCGCTCTTGTTCAGCAGCACCGCGTCTTCTCGGCGCCTAAGCTTACCCTGGATCAGCGTTTTGATAGTAGTGTTGGCTGCTGGATCGTTGGACGTCGGTTTGGTACAGGAGGCGGCTGCGCGGAACGATCGGGCCACATGACACTCCTGGTTGACGTGCCGCTCGAGCTGCCGGTCGTCTTTGAATGTGCTCTTGGCACAGTATACGCATTCTAGCGCCAATGACGAGCAAGCGGAAGTGGTCTCCTCGAGTTGATTGTGCGAGGGAGTCACAATGGGCTTTGAGCTGGTCGTGCTCGCTGATTCGCGGTCTGATACACACGCGATGAGATGCGCATCGACGTCAACGATCTTGATGTACTTGTGGCAGACCTATTTGGCAAGAGTAACCCGCCACCACAAAATGTCAGTAGTTGCATAAGTAATCCTTAATATCACCGCACGTACTTCGCATTTCTCGGTCCGGCTTGCGCACGCTGTCGTGTGTGTTATCATCTCTCTCCGCTTCAATCTAAAACCGCATAGCTTGCACTATGACACAGCATATTAGCACTGTGTAATTCAGGGAGTAAGACCGAGAAGAAAAGCGCAGTTACCACTTCGAGTGCGTGTGGACAAGACCTCTTGCGATGATCGTCGAGGCCAGCTTGTGTGAACAGTACTCCGCAGTCGTTGCATGCGTGGGTAGCAGCGTGGGCGGCGTTCATGTGCACCGTGAGCTCAGCGTCCGACGTGAGAAGCTCTTTGCATTCGCCGCAGTGGATATGCATTGGCTGATCTCGTTTAAGCACATGTTCATGGCACACGGAGCATTCAAACTACAAATACGAGCGTTAATTGAGAGTCCACGAAAGCAGGAAGAAGACCACTCCACCGACCTTGTGGTAGCTTGGAGTCCTCGCGCACCTCATGCCGTGCAACTCCGCATTGGTCTTTGCGATCTCGGACAGGCACATCTCACAAACTTGTGTTGTATCGCTTGGTGGTAACTTCTCCGATTCTTCACCTAGTTGCTGGACGCAAGGCACATGTACTGCTGTAGGCGGCTCCACGGACGGGACATCGATCGCCGCTCGGCCTCCCAGTCGGTGTCCTTCAGACGTAAATGCCCCTTGCGCAAGCTTGATGTCTTTTGCAAGCGAGTCCGTATCTGCTCTGGCGGCGACGCGATCCGTGGCGACGCCACTTGACGATCCAGTTGCTGCTATCCTTTGCTTCGCAGTTTGAAATGAACTTGATCCCAGTTTGACACTCTTCTTCGCGATTGACTCAGGCGGCAATGGCACCAATGGATCCGAAGCGACGACGCATGCACCATCAAGTAGCCGTCGACCGACACCAATTTCCGTCGGACCCTGTAACATGGTTCTCTCCGGCGTCCTGGAAGTGGGCGCGACCTCACTGATGGGTACTTGAGAAAAACTCTCGTCAAGCGTTCGCTCCTTGACGTTCACGTTTTCCGTTGCTGATTTTGGCCTCTTCGGATCGGATTGAGGTGGCGCCGCAAAATCCATTTCAAGATCCACGTCTCCTAAGAGACTTACAACGTGTCCGGGCTTAAGTTCGAGTACCTTCATATAGAACCGCGAGTCGCCGTGGTCAATCAGGATGGTTTCGTTCATGCTCAAGACGGAATACCGCCGCAACGTCGACTCCATGAGTAGCTTGGGGCCGATTTCAGCAGCGATGTCAAGAAAGCGAGCATCCTCGGGCTGCAGGCGGCAGTAGATGCCGCGTGGGATGTCGACAACGTTGGTGATCACGACGTCGCTTCCTTCTGTGATATTCAGGTTCTGCATCATCCAGTACGGAATAAAGACCTGTCCGCTTGGCGCGCTGAATTCTTGGACCGAGCAGTATTGTGTGAAGCCTGCTTCTTCATTGTGCTCTTGCGCTCCGAAAGCCCGGATCTAAAGATGTACGATTCGTCAACTCACACATCGACCTCAATCACGCGAGATATATCGTACATGGAAGAGCATCGGTGTCGGGACCTTGAAGCATTGCAGCTCAAGAAGAACGTTCTAAACAAATCCCATGTCAGCATAAACCCCACGGAATACGACGAGAGCGACAACTCGGACTACGTGCCGCCGGCAGAACGATCCTGTCTCCAAACTCGAGTTGAGGCATATCTACGTCCCATTGGTGCAACAATTTTGAATCGCTCGACCGGAGAAAGAAAACGCGACGTCAACATGCTCACACTACCGTACCATGGCACGCCACGGAGAAGCACTGAAGCTTGCGCGGCGCGACGGTCGCTTTCGCTGTTGCCGCTACAGTGGCGCCGACAAGCGAGGGCCGAGCCGCGTTCCCGTTTCTCCGCGCCTTCATGTCCGTCGCTGCATGTCGCAACGGCAGTTCACTTCTGCCTCCGCGAGGCGCCACGTTCCTCATACTGGTCGGGCGATCGCGACTCGCGCTCGTTGGCGTCTATCATCTCGTCGCGTTCTGCGCTTCTCGCCCTCTCTCCAAAATAGACCGTGGAAGATGCCATAGAAGCTTCAACATTCAGCGCGTAAATTACCGCCCACGGTAATATTACCGTTGCCTTCGATCGGGAATGATTGTTGGGTGGTGTCTTTTTGCAGAAGGGAAACTTCAATCTTGCCCACTGTGGGAAAGCAATCTTCATGGACGACCGACTTGCGCAGGTTCGCGCGCTTGTCGATGAACGGTACGCAGCGCGTAGACTCCTTTGCGTAGCAGGGCGGATAGCGGAGACGACGGTGCGTCGAATGATATGTCGTGTGCTGTATTAGGTGGCGTGTGGCGCGCGCAAAGCGCGACGAGAATCGCGTGCGTGAGTCGCGCGTCGCCACGCTTGAGCAATGTCTCCAGGGCGATTTGCTCTTGAAGGGCGCAGCCTTGGGCGTGGGTATCGTAGCACTCGAGAAGGAGATCGCTGTGGAGGCGGCGGCGGAGGAGAAGTGCCGGCTGGCGCTGGCGGAGCGGGAGAAGCAACGCACTCGCATGGAAAGCAGAGTGTGGGCCGAGCGGCACCAGATCGATCTGTTGAAGAGCGCGTATGCTGTCGGACAGAGAGGATATGCTCATACGTGTCGGCTCAGCATGTGTGACGGCGTGGTTATGGTTGTACCAGCCTGAAGGAGCAGCGCGAGAGTGTCGATGCAGTATGGGAGGAAATGCTGCAGGACAAGGCGTTGTTACGTGAGTTCGACAATGCTGAAGCTGAGAAACGCCTGCAGGCCCGCCGCGAAGACGAATACCTCGTGCGAGACCTGCAATCTCAGCTAAATGACTTGGAGAAAGCTATCGCCTCCAAAAAGGTTTGGTTTTTGTGCCCGTCGGTTGCCCGGTAGGACGCCGCAAACTCTCTCGAACCCAACGTAACTGAACCATGTCCACAATGGAGGAAAGATTGATACCGACAGGGCAAAGGGTGCTGTTGAGAATCTCAAACATCGCAAGCGTGCTGTCGAAGGCGAGCTACAGTCTGCGAACGCGGCGGGGGGGGCCTTGAAAACGAAGATCGCGAAACTTAGAGGGCCAAATTTCGCTGCCGTCATCGAAGAAGGCGTCGATGCCGTCCTGCGCGAGCTCGACGAAATGGGCACTCGATGATTCCTCGCATGTTCGATTTCTCAATTGAAATTGGTGGAAACAAGGTGAAATATCCTTGAGTTTTGTTGTAGTTCATTATCGTTGAGATGAAAAGCACATGTACGTCGGCAAAAGCCAAGCAGCCAGTCATAGCTTAGACGGCGTGGTCCTTGATCGGGTCCCAGCCCGTGACCAAGTACTCATCAAGTGCGTCCAGCTTGGCGATCTGCTCGGCCGACAGCGTGATCTTGTACGAGTCCAAGTTGGACTGCTGGCGCTCCGGGTTCACCGACTTGGGCAGCGTGATGAAGTCCTTCGCCAGGCTCCAGGCAACCAGCACCTGCGCCGGCGCGGCCTTGACCTGCTCCGCGATCTCCGTCACAACCGGGTCCTTGAGCTTGTGCGCCTTGGCGAGCGGCGAGTACGCCTCAAGCAGGATGCCCTCCGCGTGGTGGTACTTGACGAGTTCTTCCCGCGTCAGCCACGGGTGCAGCTCGATCTGGTTCACGGCCGGCTTGACGCGCCAGGTCTCCGCGAGCTTCTTAAGGTGCGCCTCGCTGTAGTTGGAGACGCCGATGTCGCGCAGCAGGCCCTGCGACTGAGCGTCTTCGAGCGCGCGCCACGCGTCGGCGCGGCCCGCGGGGCTCGCGGGCGCGTGGAGCAGGTACAGGTCAATGTACCCGCCGCCGATGCGCTCGACGCTCTGCTTGACGGCGCGCAGCACGTCGTCGTAGCTCCACTCGCCGGCAATGTACTTGCTGGTCACGAACACATCTTCGCGCTTGAGCCTGGCGTCGGCGATGGCCTTGCCCACGTCGGCTTCGTTGCGATAGAACTGCGCCGTGTCGACGTGGCGGTAGCCGAGCTTGAGCGCCGAGAGCACGGCGTTGTAGGTCTCGGCGCCTGGCTCGCTCTGGTACACGCCCAGGCCGATGACCGGGATCTTGTGGCCACTCGGGAGCGTCTTGGTTGCAACGGGGGCCGCCATGATGTTGTTGATGAGGAGGGAAGGGGAGCTTGAGTGCTTGAAGCTTGGCAGATTGGAAAGTGAGCTTCAAGGCACCACCGCGAAGAGGAGGAGGAGGGAAGGTCTCAGATCAATGCGCCCGTTGAACCTCAGCCGCATCGTGTCTTAGGGACTGTTGATTGGCCCCATTGTGGCGAATGGAACGCGCACGGATGGATTATACACCAATGAGATCCGCGTTGTTCGATGATGCAATCCGTTTGCAGCCACCTCGGTCTCACCAAAGCATCGGCCGCAATCCCCACCCGCCGCGACCTTCATTGCGTCCCCATGCCTGGGCAACGGGATGATCACAACAATGAACACAGAAAACCAACGGGGGCACTGAGGCATCTGTAGTGCGAACAAGCGAAGAGGACTACGTAGTCAATAGCTCTCTATGGTGAATTGTACTTGAAGTATTCGATATGTGACACCGTCACGATGGCGGACCTACACCGCGTGGTCTTTGATGGGATCCCAGCACGTGACCATGTACTTGTCGAGCGCGTCGAGAGCCGCAACCTGCGCGCTGCTCAGCTGCACCTTGGCGCCTTCGAGGTTCTCTTGCTGTCGCTCGGGGCGCACCGACTTGGGGATCGTGACGAAGCCCTTGGCGAGGCTCCACGCGACCAGCACTTGCGCCGGCGTCGCCTGGACCTCCGTTGCGATCGCCACGAGCGTCGCGTCCTTCATCTTGTACGCGCGCGCGAGCGGCGAGTACGCCTCGAGCACGATGCCCTGCGCCTCGCAGAACGCCACGGTATCGCGCCGCGCGAGCCACGGGTGGAGCTCGATCTGGTTCACCGCCGGCTGGACGCGCCAGGTCTGCGCGAGCTTCTCGAGGTGAGCCTGTCCAAAGTTCGAGACGCCAATGTCGCGCACGATCCCCTGCGCCTGCGCGTCCTCGAGCGCGCGCCACGCGTCGCCGCGGCGGAACGCCTGCCCGGGCGCGTGGAGCAGGAACAGGTCCACGTAGCCACCGCCAATCTTGCGCACGCAAGCCTGCACGGCACGCACCACGTCGTCGTAGCTCCACATCGCGCCCATATATTTGCTGGTCACGAACACGTGCTCGCGCGGCACGCCCGAGTCGGCGAGCGCGCGACCCACGTCGGCCTCGTTGCCATAGCCCTCGGCCGTGTCGATGTGGCGGTAGCCCATCGCGAGCGCCGCGCGCACGGCGTCGTAGGTCTCGACGCCCGGCCGGCTCTGGAACACGCCCAAACCGAGCGCCGGAATCGCGTGGCCGCTGGACAGCGTCTTGCTCGGCGTCGCGCTGCTCGCGGCGGCAGTCGTGGTCATGGTGATTGTCGGTGCTGGTGGAGTTCGTCAAATGCGACTTTGGTGGAGTTCGTCAAATGCGACTTGGAGCGGTGTGCACAAGTTGCCGCGTCTTATACTTCCATACGAAGCCGTACATAACAAAAACAGACTTAACAGGAAAAATGAAATCTGAGAGCTGGGCACACCAGCCGAAAGAGGACGATTTCCTCTTCAAATTGAGCCCTCGTGCATCCAAAACATCACCAATCTGTTCTTTACGAACTTGTTTTTTTAGATACTGTGAGCTTTCCGGTAGAACCTTCTGTTGTCACCTCAGTGCATCCTGATTTATTCATGGTTTAAAACTTTTGTGTATGATTGCGTTTTCCCACCATATGAGATTTCGTATTTAGTCGAATCAAGATTGTTAAGGCGTGTTTATTTCCATTTCACCCAAAGTATGTTAAGGCCTGTTATGTTATGTACGGCCTCACAATATGATGACGCTACGTACGATTGCATATTATGCAATCGCACGTAGCGTTATATTGGACTACAAAGCATATGAGTGCGTGTCGTGATTGGGTCATCCAAGTGATGGGCAGCTGAGGGAGAAAATGTGCAAAATAAGTAGATCTCATGCCCAGCCTCCAACTCGTGCAGAGCTCGTGGAATGAGTCCATGGGCGTCCGCACGCACAAGGCTGGTGAGTTCGCCTCCCAGCGGTGGGCGCAGGTGGATCGTTGCGTCCTGGATACACCAACCGATCGCGTCACTGTCATGCACAGAGCAAGCCAAGAATGAATGAATTGACTGGATAAAAATTAGCCACTTCGGGACTCAGTAGCCATTGCATGGACGGGGGGAGCCTTGATGCCGCTTGCGGGACTGGATCCGAAGGAAGGAAAAGAGACGCCTAGTAGTAGAGCACCTTGCGGCCGTTGATAGGTTGCGTGGGGCGGTTGTCGTGGCCCTCATCCGTGGCCGGGCGGCCGCGGTACTTCTCGGCGAGACGCGTGAACTCGCTGAGCGTGATGTGGAGCGGGTTGTTGACGACCCACCAGTTGACGATCTCGCTGCACGGCGGCGTGGTCAGACTGCCCTGGTAGTTGAACAGGTGGCTCTTGGCCACGACATGGTTGAGCAGGTCCACATAGTTGACCCTGGACGATCACAGCGCGTCAGTGCCAAGGTGAGGAGCATTCCAAGTGACAAGGCGAAGTCCAAGTACGCACGAGAGGTCAACAGGCACTGGAGCGTTCTCGTCGCCCTTCTCCATGGAGCGCCAAACGTTCTCGATCCAGGCGTTCTCGTTGGCATCCGACTTGACGTTGAGCAGGAGACCCGTGACGAGCAGGCCGCTGCCGCCGTCCTCCTTGTGGACAAAGTGGATCTCGCCGTTGTAGTGGTGGCCGTAGATCGTGTGCTCCGACTTGGTGTGCACGTGGAACTGCGCGAGCGTGTAGGTCTTGTCGTTCTGCAGCCTGAGCACCGCCTTGCAGGCTGTCGATCATAGACTTCGATCAATGTTACAGTTGGTATAAGCGAAGGAATAGGTGTGGACGCACCACCGTCGCCGTTGAACTCCCACTTGTATACATCCTCGAGCGTCTTCAAGTTGAAGTTCTCGCAGTCCCCCGTAAAATTGAGCGGCGCGACGCGCGTCGTGCCC
Source organism: Pythium folliculosum (assembly GCA_023336295.1). Classification (NCBI taxonomy): domain Eukaryota; phylum Oomycota; class Peronosporomycetes; order Pythiales; family Pythiaceae; genus Pythium; species Pythium folliculosum. The sequence goes on from JAADWV010000261.1 coordinate 14,191, forward strand.
CAGAGATTCACGATGTCATCGCCCTGGTAGACGAGGTTGATGGGCGACTGGTGGGCGCCGCTGCACGCTGCGCTGATCTCGCTCCAGCGCGACGGACCGAGCTGCTCGGTGTTGTCTTCCTGGTAGCCCCACGGGTCGGCAGCCGACACAGCGGCGAGCAGACCGGCCCCGACGAGCAGCGCACGCGTGGGGCACAAAACCATGGTGCCTTTTCCTGAGTGGACTCGACAGAGATAATGAAAGTGTCTCGCAAAAGCTTGCTAAATGTGCTTCTAGTTGCTTGGCCATACGCTGGCGAGTGGGTGGGGAACGGGCAGAGCCAGCGCCAAGCAGCCGACGCCTCGCCATACACCTGCAACCACCCGATCCCCGCTTGCAACAGTCAATACTTGGCAACCACGAAGGCGCAGCGAGGCGTCGCGCGCCCCTTCTCAGCCGCTCACCCCTCAAATGACTTGGGTCGAGTTGTGCCTGTCTAGCGAGCTCCAAAAGATCTCACGCGACTCCGTAAGTTACAGTGTACCCACTTTGTAGTTCACCACTTCTATCGGTAAAGTTCGCGTTTTTAAACATCTTCAATAGAAGACCGCCTTCTATTCACCTTCGCCCATCATGAGCAGCACAGTTGGTGAGCTCCACGAACCAGACAAGACACACTACTATGACGGCAAGCGGCGGCGGCGGCTACACGCCCCCGGCGCGCGGCGGCGTCAACGTCGGCGGCGGCAGCTCCGTGGGGCGCGCGCTCTTCGCGCTGGTCGGCGGCCTCGGCGGCGCCTACTACGGCTTCTACCTGCAGTCCAAGTTCCTCGAGGAGCGCCGGGTGCGTCTTGAGGTGGCTTTGGCTCACATGGAGGGAAATGGAGAGAACGGTTGCTCACTCGTGCGCTTGTGGTTGGCGGTGGCGGATGCGGATGTGTGCAGGTGCGCGTCATTGTGGAGAACGAGGCGCGCAAGAGATTTGAAGCGGAGACCACTGCGGTGTCTGCGGGCGACGCTCAGTGATCACGGCAACGGCCTACGTAATAGAAATCCCACATATTTTTTGGAATTCGGATCAACTCGCAGACGCGGTGGCAGCGATCGCGGCCGGCAGTGCGACCTCGCGCGCGGCGTTCAGCAGCGTCAGCATCTGCTTCTGCTGGCCGACGAGGATCTCCACGAGCTTGCGCTCCATGGCCTTGAGCTCGCTCTCTTTTTCTTCGCGCCGCTGCCGCAGCGACCCGAGTGTCTTGTCGATATTGCGCACCTCGCTTTTCTTGCGCTCGACCTGCTCGAGCAGCGCCTCAAACTCTTCGTTGAGGCGGCGCTTCTTCGCCACCGCCGCCATGTTCAGGCTGCCGTCGCTGCCGCCAGACAAAGAAGAGGAGGACGAGGAGCTTTGCAACATGAGCTGCCGCAAGCTCGCCTCAACGCTGTGTGCTTCGCCCTGGAGCTGCTCGATCTCCTTCTCGAGTGCGGCCTTCATCTCTGTGACTTCATCCATTTGCTTGACGACAATCGTGACCTCGTTCGAGAGCACCGCACTCGCGCTGCGATGGGCGACGAGCTCGTCCCGCTTGTAGTTGGTCAGCGTTTGCAACATGTCGCTGTGCCGTGACTGCAACTGCGTCCACGACTCCCGGACCTGAGCTAAATCGCGCTCCCATTGAAGCTTTTCACGGTGAAGCGTCGCGTCAAGATGGTCGTGCTTGCCCTGTAGCTCCACCAGTTGCCGCGTGTGTACTTGGCTCCCCTCCTCTATCGTTTTCTTGGCGTGCATGATGAGCAGCATCAACTGGAACGCCATGGATTTCTGCTTCTTCTTCTGATTCTCTTCCGCATCGAAATGCGCATCTTCAGCCTCCTCCAGCGCGCTTCTCAACCTTGTCAACTCGTTCTCGAGCGCTTCTTTCTGCTTCTTCAGCTCACTCATGGCTACTTCCACCTGCTCGATGAGGCGCTCGGAGTCCTCTTGCACCTGGTTGATCGCTTCTTCTTGCTCGTTTAGCAACCGCTCTTCTTGCTCCTTCAGCTTGGACTCCAGTTCGACAGATAACGCTTCCTGCATATCCAGACGAATGGTCTCGAACTGCTTCGACAGCACTTGTTCTTGGTCTGACAGCCTCGACGATAGCTCGGACTCTTTCTTCACTCGAAGCTGATCGAGTTTATTGGTCCAAACTTCCTCCCACTCTCTCACAGCAGCTTCATGCTCTTGATGATGAGCCTCGATGAGTTCTGTCTTCTCGTGAATCCATTTTTCTTGGAGACCCTTCATGTCAGCACTGTGGTCGTCATTGAGTTCATCTCGAAGATTGCCCAGCTCTTGGTCAAGAAGCGAACGCAAGCTCGATTCTTGTTCCTGCAACGCCTTTTCGAGCTCACGTTGGCTGTTTGCCTTCTCTGCCTCAACGATCTGTACGCGGAGGGCTTCGATCTCCAACTGCTGCTTCTCCTTGAGCTCCTTGCGTATCAGCGTCGTTTGGGCTTCCAGTAGCATACGGTGGCGTTCTTCTGCCGCTTGGATCGCTCTCACGGCTTCGTTCTGAACACTTTCCAGCTCCTCCTTCTGTTTCTGCTTGATTTGGAGGGCTGCCTGCTGCCACTCGTTTTCCCGATCTTGTAAGCCGCTTTCATATGCGACCTTCTTCTCCACGTCGAACCTTGCCTGAAGATCTTCCATAGCTTTCTGCCATTTCGCGGTGCACTGGAGCAAGGCGTTCGCTTTTCGGTCGCTCATGTCCTTCTGAAGGGACTCTAGATGTCCCTGAGTTTTCGATTCGACGCGTTCCAGAGCACTCTTCAAAGCCTTCTCGTGCTTTAGTCGCTCCTGGTCCAGCTCTCGCTGCAGGTTCTCCATGAGTTGTTGCTTCTCTTGTTCAATTTCCATCACGTGCTGATCTTGGAAGGCCTGGAGCTCAAGTACGTGCTCATTCTTCATGCGTTCAGTCGTTTCTAGTTTGGTCCGCTCCATATCTGACCGCAAACTATCCATGTCGTTCATGTGTAGGTATTCTGCCGCTCGCAAAGCTTCAGCCAGAGCCTTCACGTGTGCTTCATCGTGTTCACGAAGTTGTTTGACTGACTCTGCTTGCACCCTTTGAAGCTGTTGCGTGTGCTCGTTAATCATCGATTCCATCTCTTGCTCCCATTTCCTTTGCCTCTCCAGCAACTCTTCGGTGTTTGCTTGCTGGTGCGTCTCAAAGGTAGCTCCGAACTGCTCGCACCGCTTCTGCATTTCGGCGGCTCCTTTTCGAGCTTCGTTTCGTTCCTGCTCCAGCTCGTCGCATCGAACTTGAAGCGCACTCAAGGCCGCAGCGGATTGTTCATCGACAGATTTGAGTGTCGCTTCGTACTGCTCTTCCAGTTCCCGCATCTGTCGCGTACGAATGTGCTGAAGATCTTCCTCCAATTGTGACCGTTCTTGGTGATAGTACTGATGCAGCTCCTCCTTTTCTCGTTCGTGCAGAGCATTGGCGTGGTTCAATGCCTCCAAGCGCTCTGAGTGCAATGACTGCGTCAACTCATCGCACCTGTCGGCGAAATCTTGATGCAGTTCCTTTTCTCGCTCTGACATCTCACAGTTATGTGCGGCTGTCAGTGTCTCGCGTAACTTCGATATGACCGAGATGGAACGTAGTTGCCAGAAGCTGCTTGCCTTTGCCGCGATATGGCGATTCTCCAGCTTCAAATTTGCGAGCGAAATGACCCGCACGAGCGCCTGTTGGCGCCGATTGATTTGCTTCTCTTCGCTCCACTTGTTCTCTAGCACCAACAGATCTCCCTGTGCCTTCGCCAATTTCTGCATGTAGGTTCGGTTCTCGTCGTCGAGACGTTGGATGCGCAGGTTCTTCTCCTCCTCCATTGTTTTGAGTGATGACTTTATAGTCGCCAGAGCCTTCGACATTCGATCGTTTGCCGCTTTCCCGTACTCTTTTTCCTTCACAGCTTCTTCCCGCGCGGCGATCAGTTGTGAGCGGGCCTCACTTAGCTCGATCCGCGCCTTCTCCACTTCGTCCTTGTCGATAAGCGACTGCTCCCGAGTTTGGAGGAATTTGACTTGCATATCCTTCAACTGACGGGTTAGCATGAGCTTGCTGTCATCAAACGTCGCCTTATCATCGCGTAGCTGTCGCTCCAAATGTGCTTTTTCGGTCTGCAGTGAGCTGATCTTTTGCTCAGCTATCCTCGTAATCTCCTCTGTTGACACCTTGAGCTCAATTAACTCCTCTTCAAGACTGTGAACTTGTCTTTGGCAGTGCACTTTTTGCTCCGTTTCATTATCCACTTGGCTCTTCAGGTACTGGCGTTCATTGTCAAGTCGTCTAAGTAAAGCCTCCATCTGCATGCGCTGGGTTTCATCGTTGGCGTTTTTCACACCCATGCTGCCGTCCCTCTTTCTTTCGTCCTGCAAGACTTCGACGTGGCCTTCTAGATCAACGATTTGACGTGTCAGACGAACGTTCTCCTCGGCCATTTTCTCCAGCGCGAGCTTGGTGTTCGCTTCCTTCGATTTCCACATCGTGAGCTCTTGGACAAGATCTGTGACATTGGCCTGAAGCGTCGTGATTTTCCCCTGCAGACTTGCCAGCTGAGTGTTCATCACTTCTTTTTCTTGCGAAAAGCTAGCTTCAACACGCTCGAGATGACGCTTGTGCGCCTCTTCTTGGTCCGCTAGAGCGGTGCGCTTTTCCTTTTTAAGAGCCTCCATTGATGTAGTAATCCCGGCAAGATGAGATCCAAGCTCTTCCTTGCACTTCATTTCAGAAGCCAGTTGAGCTTTGAGATAGTCGATTTTGTTGTTGAGGTGCTTTTCGACGGCCGCGACATCTTGTACGGGGCCATTAGTCTGATGCGATGCTGTTGCTGAAGATGCCTTGGATCTCAGTTCAGCGATCTGTCTCTCCAATCGCTGGTTCTTCTCTTCCAGCTGAGGAAATCGACCCTTAGTCAGCTCATCGAGAGCAGCACGAGCACTCTTCGCCTGGGACAGGGCCACCTGGGCTTCATTTTGCCAGTGGTTCATTTGCATGTGAGCTGCTTCCGTCTGCTCCTTTGCAGTGTACTCGCTCAAGCGAAGTGATTCCATCTCAAGCTGGTACTTTTCGTGCAACCGCTTGGTATCTTGTTGGTGAGAAAGCATGAGTTCATGCCGCAGCTTGTCTGCTGCAGTGTTCGCATCGTGGAGTTGACGGTTGAGAGAGTCAATTGTTTCGATGAGGTCACCGACATCATTCGCGGAGCTTGATGACGAAGACGTGTCCTTCTGGTGAGAGTTGCTCGGATGCATCTTCTTGCTCATCGACTCGAGCTCGACTTCAAGCAGCTTTTTGCGAAACTCGTCTTCCTTTTCTTGCATGTCCGTCGCATTGTGAGCCAGCTTCTGCTGCAGGAGTTGTCGCTGCGCTTCGGCCCGTTTCACCGCGGCCTGTTCAGTTGCTAGTTGTTCTCGGAGCTGGCTGATGACGAGCTCCAGGCGGGAAACCGAACTGCCTTGCCCATTAGTTGCACTGTCTCGACCTCCGGATGAGTTGCCCATGTGTTGATTACCAGAATGGTCTTCCTGCGCCAGCGCAGGGCCAACTTTCTCGACAGGCTTCTTTCTGTTCGAAATCGTGCTTGTCCCCGAGGGAGTTGAACCAAGCGCGGGCAATGAGCCCGACGACGAGGCTCGCGGTGCGACGGAGCGAGTCTCCGCATCTACGTCAGTCTCCGATCGCGCACTGGAATCCGCCTGCTGCCGCCACGGCCGGAGCTCGTCGGAATCAGAGTGCTTCGCGAGTTCCGCCAGGAAGAGTCGATCGTAGTCCAGTGTCGCGTCGTCTTCGGGCGACGCCGACGCGCCTTTCGAAACCACACCTCGAGGTCGCTCTCCGCCGTCTGCCTTCTTCTTCTTGGTCGTACCACCGCCATTCCGTTCTTTCACTGCATCGTGAGCCGCAGCAGTACCAGTCCACGCACTCTTGCGGCTGCCATGCCACTGGAACCCGTTGTCGCGGAAAGTCGCGAGGTCGGCGTAGATGCGGTGGCAGTTGCGGCACACCGAGACTTGCTTGTAGAACGCGCTCGGGTTCGTTCGTCCGAGCTCCATACGGTGGACGTTGTCGGCTTCTTGCCACTGGAGCGCCACGTCCTCGCTGTCGTTAGCGCCCTGGGCGACCGCGCCCGTCACGAACGCCATCTCGGCCTTGGCCAGCAGTAGGTTGTTGTTGCCGATCTTGAAGCGCCGCCCGTCGTCCTCCAGCACGGCGTCGCGATTTCTGCTCAGCCCGTTGCGACGTGGCGTAGAGTCGTCGTCGTCGCCGTTGTCGTCGCCCGCGTCCTCGCTCGGGTCGTCGCCGTTGTTCTCGTGTCGACGGCCGTACAACCCACGGAGCACCGACGGCGCGACCCGGCAGAACTCGCCGCGGCATTTCGCTGCCGACGCCACACCGCCAACATATTCATTCGCTAGAGACGCAGATGCTGTCGTGCCGTTCGCGTGCTGCTGCTGGAGCTGCGGCAGCGACTGGCTCCGTGACGCCAGCGACAACGGCAACGCCGAGGAGGAGGAGGCTCCGCTTGGCGCGCCCCTGCGGCGCCCGTTGGACGCCATGGTAATCGAGCGGCACCGCGTTCGAAAGAGCGATCAGCGCGCTTTGCGTCTGTCCATGAATGGCGCGCCGTGGCGTCGCATGCGCGCCACACGAGGTACGTACATCAGCGCGCCATGTTGGCACACGGCATCACGCGAGCTTGAAGCGGGAAAACGTATTTTGCGCCAACGAGGGGGGAAACCAAATTTAAACATCGACACACTATTGGATAAAATGTTACCAAGTTGTCTATGATTGGACAAAAGTGTGTTTGCGAGTTGAAACGGACCCCTTCTGCCAGGCTAAATTCAGAGACCCCCAACGCAAACCCATGACGCCGTTCCGGGCAACATCGAGCGCGCTGCGCGGACGTGCTTGACGCCGCATTGCCGCCCCCGCTGGCAGTCCAGGCGTATCACCGCGTGCACATCGCATACACGCGCTCTCTATCTCTCGATCGGTGGTGCCCCCCGAGTAATTGAGTGCGTACAAGGCGAGTTCTCGCGCACCTCGTGGATGGGCTCGTGAGTCTTTTTTTCTCTCTCTCTTTCTCGTTCCCGCTCAAGCGCTCTCCCCCGCGATGCACCGCGACGACGACGACGAGACGCGGCTTGACGCGTTCCGCGACCGGCTGCGCGACGGCGACGTCTGCGTGCGCTTCCACGGCGCGCGCGGCGAGCCGCTACCGGGCATCCTCGAGCTGCGCAGCGACAAAGTGACGCTCGTGTGGACCAACACGAACCGCGTGCGCCACTGGCAGCAGCGCGACGCGCAGATCCAGTTCCACGACGTGTGCGCCGTGCGCGAGGGGCGCCAGACCACGAACCTCATCCGCACGATCAAGTACCTCGACACCGCCGAGCTCCCGCGCAGCGACGAGTGCTGCCTCTCGCTGCTCTCGTCGGTCCAGCCGACGCCCAACGACGACGTATCCACAGATACCAACATTAGCGACAACAGCAAGAGTAGCCAGCGGCGGCCGCTCGCGCCGGGGGAAGTCGCGGCCGCGTCGCTGTATACATTCGACGTGGAGTTTGAGGACCCGGAGACGCGCAACGTCGCGCTCTCGTTCTTTCTCGCCGAGGCCAACCTGTCCGGCACGATCGATCTGTACAATGACGCCGCCGACATCGCGCTGCCGCACGGGTGGCCCACGCGGTGCTACCAGCTCGTGTCCCACCCGTCGTTTGACGTGCTCGTGTTTGTCGTGGTTGTCGTCAACATGGTGTTTATCGCGCTGAGGCCGTTCATTTTCGACGACACGGACCAGCTGCTAGTCAACACCAAGCCCAAGATGACCGAGAACCTGTCGCCGCTCGAGGTCGCGCTGCTGATCCTGCTCTCGGTCGAGCAGATCGCCAAGATCATTGGCCTCGAGGGGCTGCGACCGCTGCTGCGCCAGAAATGGGACACGTTCGATTTCGCGGTCGTGCTCGTCAGCTGGCTAGCGTTCATTCCCAGTTCCTCGCTGTCGGGCTTCAACATGCTGTCATTGCGGCTATTCCGTGGCGTGCGGCTATTCAAGCACTGGAAAGGGTTCCAAGAGATCGTTGAGACGTTCCTGCTCTCGCTGCCTATGGCCGTGAACGCCATGCTCTGCTACGGATACTACCTATTTCTCTTCGCGATCCTGGGCATGTACTTGTTCAACGACTCACTCGAGCATCGCTGTGCGGTCGCTGTCGCTGCACCCTCGACAAGCGCACTCTTCATGCCCTCCAACACGAAGGAGTACGCTGCTACGGTGCCGACAAGGTTTTGCTCACTAAAAGACGAATCCGGTTGCAAGGCGCCTCACGAGTGCATCGCCATGGTCGCACCGAACAATGGATACACCGGATTCCACACGTTCCAGGCGTCGTTTTTGACCGTGTTTTTGATCTCACTGAGGTCAGGATTCGGCTCTGCGATCGACGGAGCGATGCAGGCGTCGTCATTCTTCGCCATCATCTACTTTGTCGGGCTCATGGTGTTCGTTTCTTATATGATCCTTTCATTGTTTGTTGGCATCGTGCGTGGAAGCTACATCGACGTGACGATCCATAACGAGGCAGAGAAGGAAGATCAAAAGAGACTGCTTGCAAGTTACGAAAGGAAGAATCGCATCCAGTTCCCGTCAGCCACAAAGGACTTCCCGGACATCTTGGCCGTGTTTTACTCCAGGTGGGACGCGTTCCGCGTGAAGATGCGGGATCGTTTACTCCACTCACTTCTTTTCGCGACCAACGAGCACGAAGATACGTTCCTTTCGCGGATTCGGCTTCACCGAGAACAGATCTTCTACATGATCGATCCCGCGGGTGACTTCATGGCGAAGTTGTGCTCGATATGCGACTCTGCAATTTTCGAGCACTTCATGAACGCGGTTGTGTTCACGAACAGTCTGCTGTTCGCAATGGAATACCACGGCATGCCAGCGGACTACGCGAGGAAGCTTTACACGGCTGAGAACGCCTTGATTTTGATCTACACGGCGGAATTCTTCGTCGTTTGTGGCAGCGCCGGCGGGCTCGTGAACTACCTCAAGAGCCCATGGAATCGTCTGGATTTTGTCATCCTCACGTGCGCTTTCGTCGAGTTCTTCTGTCTGGCGACATCACTCGTCTTGTACAGTGATACGTACACACGTGCCATTTTCGTGCTTCGACTATTCCGACTCGTGCGGCCGTTCCGTGTCATTCGCAAGAAGAACGAGCTTCTCCATGTACTTGACGCTGTCATCACCAGTGTGCCAGCCTTCATCAGTCTGGCAACGTTTTACATGCTAATGAACAGCTTGTTCGCGATTGTCGGCATGAACCTGTTTGGTGGCAAGTTCCCGTTATCCATGCGATCCCATTTCAACACGTTTGGCGACAGCATGCTCACACTCTTCAAGATCTCGTGCGGAGGGGACACGTGGAAGGTATTTTACGCGTCTCTCGGGGCAAGTTCTTTCGGCGTTGCCCTGCTCTACTACATGGTGTACTTCATCCTCTGCATCTACATCGTGCTCAACTTCATGCTGGTCGTGCTACTCCGGAATTTCGCGATGAAAGAGGACGAGAAGAAGCGTACGCTGAGCAACATTTTCCAAGATCGAATGCTGACGATGCAGCGCGTGCACCACTTCGACGAGTACACTTTTCTTCAAGACTTCAGCGACCTGTACAAGAGCGACATCATGTACGCCACGTTGTCCGGTAGTGCAGAAAAGCGGGCCAAGATTGAAATGACAACGACCGAGGAGATGACGTTCAGGCTGCTCAAGATACTTCCGACATCAGATTTTCTGAAAATCAAAGGATACAATCAGAAAGGTGGTGGTGGTGGAGGGTCGTCACGAGTGCATGGCGCTAAGTACACCCGACTTGATCCTGTGTCTCCCAGACGATCACAAGCTTCGAGTGCAGTGGCTCCAGATTCGGTGGACTTTGGACCAGGCATTCGGGGACGCATTCGCCGTTTCTTCAGCGGCGAGTGGATCACGGCCGATGTGTCGTTGTTCTTGTTCCCACCGCACTCACGCTTTCGATTGAGGTGCAAACGACTTGAAAAGGAGACCGACAAGTTCATTTTCACCTGCATCGTGATTCGCACCGTGTTACTCCCGCTCCAGAGTCCAGTGTACGGCAACCTGATCCAAGAGTTCAACAAGCTCACGGATGTCATTTTTGCATTGATCATGCTTTTTGAGTTCATCATCAAAGTCGTGTCGCGAGGGTTTCTCTTGACACCAAACAGCTACCTTTCGACACCAATGAACCAGCTCAACATGGTCGTGCTACTCGGTTGCTCGTTGTTGCTGCTGCTCCCACGGTCAACGATGGTTACACTCTTCCGGCTCGGTCGTGCATTTGGACCGGTGCGTGTCTTCTACCGCGTGAAGATGTTTCGAGTGATCGTTGAGGCTCTCCAGCAGTCCCTTCGCCAGATTTTCTACTGCGTCGTGATCACCCTGTTCCTCTTCTACTCGTTCGCGACTCTCGGCATGCAGTTCTTTGCTGGCAAGTTCTCGTTCTGCAATGACCCAAGTGTCGCTTCTCACATTGAGTGTGAAGGCTTCTTCTGGAACACCAAGACGGGCATTCTGACCCCTCGAGTGTGGGGAAACCTCGCGGGTATGCATTTCGACAACATCAGCGGTGCCATGGGTTCCATTTTCGTATTGGTGACCAAGAAAGGGTGGTTACCAGTACTCAACCTCGCCATGGATATTGTCGGTGGTGAACATCAGCCCGTGCAGAATGCGTCGGCCTACTTTGCGATTTTCTTCGTCGTCGTGATCTTCATCACACGATTCTACATCCTGAAGGTGTTCTCAGGTATCATCATCAACAACTTCCGCTGCTACAGCGGTACGCTGCTTCTGAACAATCTTCAGCTCATCTGGATGCGCAACAAGCACGCGGTCATCAAAATGAAGCCCAAGTACCCGCTCCCGGAGAACAAGTATCTCCTGCAAGCTCAGATCTTTGTCCAGACCCGAGCGTTCCGGATGTTCACGAGCTGCATCGTCATGATACACGTCATCTTGCTCGCGTGGTATCGATCGCCGGTCGGTCGTGAGTTCTTGGACGACTTGAACGACGACCTGAACCTGAACGGTGCTTCCACGCACGAGGAACGAGGAGTGTGGTGGCTTCACTACGTGTTCTCGATGATCTACGCGATCGATGCGATCATGTGCGTCGTCTCTATGGGGTGGAAGGACTTTCTTATGAAAGGCTTTACGTGGCGCACAACGAACAGTGTGACTGCCTTCATCATGCTTGTGGGACCGTCACTGACGGACTCGCCGGTGCTGTTGGTGCTGGGAATGACAAGAGCTTTCGACTTCAAGCACATCTCGCTTGTCTTTGAGCGATTTTATTCGATCCGGACGCTGTTCGAGACCCTGCTCGCTGGCGTTCGCATGACACTCAAGGTGTCGCTACTGCTCGGCTATGGTGTGTTTGTGTTTGCGACCTTCGGGATGCAGCTCTTTTCGTTGACACGATGGGGTTACGGTCTGGACTCGAACATCAATTTCGTCACCTTCCCGACCGCATTCACGACGTTTGTGAAGTTCACTGCCGGGGAGGATTGGTATGACACGTACCATTCCAGCAGTGTGGCGCCGCCAAGTTGCGTGTCTTCAGGGTCGTTTTCGTGGGCGCGTTACTCGAGCGACTGCGGCTCGCCTCTGCTGAGTACAGTGTTCTACCACACTTTTTATGTGCTTGTCACACTCGTGCTCCAGAACCTGTACGTGGCCACCATGGTGGACACCTTCGTTTCGACGTCTGCCGTTGGGAAGAACCAGGAAGAGTCGCTGCAACTTTTGGGCTTCCGGTCGGATGATCTTCGCCATTTCCAGGCGGTGTGGAGTGAGTTCGACCCAGAGGCGTTCGGTTACCTCCATCGTCGGCATCTCCTCAACTTTCTCACCCGACTCCGAGAGCCCCTGGGGTTTGGAACTGGTCAGGACATGGTGACTCGCGTTATCTCGCGTATGGATCCAGATGCCGTGACACCTGCTGTTCGTGCGCGTGTTCAGCAGCAAGTCCATCGGAAGAGGAAGGAACTCTTTCAGGATATCGACGCGCGCGTGTGTGAACTCATCTTGCGTCTCCGTATTATTCACGACGACCACATGGGTGCCGACTTCACGTGCCCGCCGTCCATGATTCGCTTCACGGACCTAATCGTCGTGCTCACGTCTCGAATTGTCCCTCTGGAAAGTTTGACAGTGCAAGAAAAAGTAGACGAACTCGCTGTCCGGGGGTACGTGCGACGCCATCGATCAGCCATCAAGATACAGTCACTTTTTCGCATGTTCCGTGTGCGTCGTCGCAAAACGCGTTCCCGGGCGCGTAGTTTGATGATCGCGAGGGAGCTACGAGACGACGTCGAGTTGTCTCCGCTGAAAGAGTCTCGATCGCGACGTGCCTCTGAACTGATCGCGATTACCTCCCACTGTTTCGGTGTCGTGCCCGCAGTCGCGGAGGAGCTGGTACAAGAATCCATCATGGCGGCATTACCTGATGACATGGTGTCCGTGTCGCTCGAGTAAGCGAAGATCGTACGAAGCGGTTTTACTGTCCGACGTGGAGGATATATGCACCGCTATACAAATTCGAGACATTTCAACCATGAGAAGAAAAATCGATCGGCATTGTCAAGCCAGCTAAGCTTGCTCTCACCATACTACCTACTCGAGGTAAAACACAGGTCATCTGCACCGCAGTTCGGGTGGAGCGGGGTGTCTGAATCGATCATGCCGATGAGAGGATTCGTAGCACAAGGTGAATTGGCGACGAAGGTGTCAAAGTGAGGCAGGGGCGGAAGCGCGGCGTGAGCCATGTTTTCGATGGCTTCGGCAAGGCGCTGACGCCGCTCGATCTTCTGACGGTACTTTTGCGCGTGCGTCATGGTCTGGCGCGTGGTCTTGGTGCCAACAACACTGGCGACTTGCTTCCAAGGCCCGTGGCGGAAGAGTTCGAGTCCGAGAAGAAATCGTTCGTGTTCCTCGACGGTCCACAGATTGGCACGCGGTTTCGGGCGGGTAGTTTGCGCTGCCTTCTTCGGCTTGTTGGTCAGAGGAGCTGCTGGCGCGTGGGGAGCCGGAGGAAGAATGGTCGGGGGCAAGCGGATAAGTTCGGCTCGTTCGGGCGACGCGGACTTGAAGTACTGCTGCTGGACGCGCCACGAGATGGTCATGATGGACGGATGAGGCCGTGAGTAAGAGTGAGTGGAAGGCTGAAATCCGTCGAGTGAAAATTAGGGAATGGCTGCCTCGGAGGAAGCAAGAGTCGCCGCTCGCAGAACGGGGTGGAGGTAGATTGAGGGGATACACATACACTACAGCTGCAGCATCATTCTTACGTCCACGCGATGAGAAACTGGAAGATACACACACCACGAGTGGAAAATTCAGTTCTTGTGCCGCCGTCTGTGGCTCAGATGAACGATTCGTTCGTTGCAAGCATTCCAAACCTGATCGTTCCTCAGTTATTCCTTAACCAAAACAAGGTAATACAACGCCCGAAGTCAGAGGCGTTTGTGCCGAAACTCCACAACAAGGTAAGGTTTTGACAAGTACGGTACACCCTCTTTTGATTCCAGTAGAGATATATGGGTCAGCAACATTATCAGTTCACAACTCGTTTCACATAACTGGGGCCAACGCTGAGCTTGCCGTTCGCCCTCGTTGCACTCCACAGTGTGGAGTGCGGAGTCCACACTCCTCTGGCGGCCGGCCACAGTTGAACCCACGACGGGAGATAAAAGGGGAGCATTCGCAGAGAGGTATGCCTCATCGGGCGAGAACTTATTTTCTTTCTCCCCTATCTGGCCCTTCCGTGGCCGTGAAGCGCCACAAGCGCATCCTTGGTGCTTCAATGTGTAGCCACTTCGGGTGCTTCCCACCGAATACCAAACGACTGGCCTGCTGGAGGGACTATTGCACCGTACTATTTCTTCTACCGAACGCGTAATGAAGCACGTTCACGGATATGCTCAGGGCAGAGAGCCCCATGCAGAGGATCGGAGGAGCCTCTCGACCACACAACGTGGTCGCACAAAGTAGAATTAATATCCAGTGGGGGCAGCAAGCAGCTAGCTCTCCATTGGACGCGCATCACTTCCAGAACGAGAGTGAACGTCCAAAAGAGCTCCTAGCCCCGCTCAGGTTAACGCCGACCGCATTGTATCGTACGTGAAGGTCCCGATTCTCTATCGTGGACGGAGCTCACAGACCGACCGAAGTCGAGTGATTTGCTTGTGCAAAAGACTTCATTAATCAATTTATTGCGTCGCCGGCTTTTTACGGGTCGCTTTACATTTGTTCTGGTCTGTAGTGGGGATCATACGTCCACGAGTGTGGCGGATACGACCCCGCATGGTGCCCGACGGATGCCCCCTCGCAGTCGTGGCGTAGAGGAGCCGCACCTGACGGACTGGTATCTCTCGAGTGGATGAAGCCTACGAGCTGACGTGGCGTAGTGTGAGTGCGAGCCGCATCCACAAATCGATCGGAGGTTGGCATGGTGGTCGTGGTGTAAATGCCCGTCACGGGAGGCCCTAGGCTTCGGGCGATATGGAGGCAGCCACACTCGCCATGGCCTCGTGAACGCGCTGGCGGCGTTCGATCTTCTGGCGGTACTTCTGCGCGTGCGTCATGGTCTGGCGCGTGGTCTTGGTGCCCACGACGGCCGCGATTTGCTTCCAAGGCCCGTGACGGAACATCTCGAGGCCCTGGAGGAACCGCTCGTGCTCCTCGAGCGTCCACAGGTTGGACCGCACGCGCGGCTTGTCCGTCGACGCCTTGACGCTGTTTGACGCTGTTTGCCGCCTGGGTCTTGGTCCTGTGCGCCGCCAGCTCGTTTTGGAAGAGCAGCGTGGGCGGCAGCCGGATGAGTTCATCCGCTTGAACTGCTGTGGGCGCAAAGAACTGCTGCTGGACACGCCGAGAGATGGTCATGGCTGGATGCGGAGTGTGGATTCTTTGACTTCAATCGGTGCAAATTGCGGAATGAGTTGTCCGGCGGCGCAAGATTCGTTGAGAGGAGCGAGTTCGCGGTTAGTCGGGCAGCCGTCAAGCAGGTGCAGGTGCCCCCCAGTTGAGTTGGAGGCAGGCGCGCGCGCGTACAGGTGAGGAAACTTTCGCTCTGCCTCGCATGGGAAGCGACTCAATCCGTTACAATTACAGAAGCGTTGAGCGACGTGGGTTAAACCCACGATTTGCCAAAAGCGGACGCGGAAAAACTCGTCTCGGCGTGCCATTCTTTAGGTTAGAACCGACTCCGGTTACAGAAACGGGTGGCTGCTCGGCTGACCCGCACCGTGCTCTGGCAACTCAGTCGCTGCGTCCAGGCGGCGGCTCGTTCTTGCACGGCTATGCGTCGCGTTACGATCCGAGTGCAGAGGCAGGACGCCGGCGCCACAAAACCCAGTGGATTCTCGCTCGATTCATTCTTTGTGGTTGCCCGCGACGCTCCAAAAGCGAACGAAAGCGCGACTCAGTTGTAATTGTTCAACACGTAAGTGAGACCGTGGCATCTGGGCTTTTCGTTGTACGACAGTCCAGTCCGGTATGATACACTACGTTCCTCTCTTCACAGTGAGATGCTAGAGCTTCTAAACCATCACGCGAAGACGGGGCTTTCCACTCTGCGCACGTGCGGATAAACCTTGTAGGTAGCACCACGTCGGGGGATGGGGTGCCCCCACGATGGCGCACTTGGGCGCTCTACCTACCGAAACGTGGAAACCCTGGCGAGCTCACGCCCGCCGCCGCCGCGCTGAATGCTGTGCGATCCAGGGCTGCTCAGTCCCGTTGCAGCCACGAACTTGGCGCCCAGTCCACCTAGAACGGACTTGACAGTGCGCGCTCGTGGCGATGGATTTTAAGCGACCACATTCGCAACCACAGGCCTTAGCGTCGCGCGGCTGCCTGTCCGCGAACGCGACACCACACCAGCCACACACATGTGTGTGTGTGTGTGTGTGGCCCACTGGGGAGTCGGTTGTGTCCATCATCTGGCTGCGGTGGGATCTCCTTAGGTGTTGTATTTCGATGCATCTCACAAACGAGACGGAAGCTATGACCGTGGCTGCACCCCCGCGTGTCAGACGGGGGTTGGAGTCACAGGCGGCGCATGTCCGGCGCGCGCGGGAAACACCAGTGAATCAGAAGCCAGGTCGAGCTGTGCCGACGAAACATTGTGCGAACGTGTTCCCGGTGGCGCACGGCGTCTGCGATCGGGTCTTTTGTTTGTTCAATGGGTGCTGTGAACGCCGGGTGTGGCTCCCACACAAAAAGTGAACTGGTGGTGGGGTGGGGTCGGCTCTTTTGACTGGCTGATGAACTCAACAGACGAACCTTGACGTCGCCATCAATGGGAAGAAGAGTGTCGTAGTACGGTGGTTTGCGCTCGCTCCGCCTTGGCGGCGCATCTCGTGAGCACAAAGAATCACAAACCTCAACAGCATACACAAAGCAAAATACAGGTGCAGTGATCTGTTTTTCAGCTATGGACACCATGCAGAATATGTACGTACGTGAAGGGCATCCTTCAGCGTTGTCATGAGGCAGGCACAGCTCCTGCTCGATAATAAACACAAAACACTACGTTCCTCGGGGTCTCTCTCACACGGTCGCGCGGAGCGGCATGGCCCACGCGTCCGGGTTGTCGATTGGCTCGAGGCTGTCGATCAAGGCGCTCAGCACCGGGTCGAACTCGAGGCAGCTCCGAAAGGTGTCGATCTCCGAGGGCCGGCCACTGGGGAGCCCGTACGCAAACTTGCGTTCGTCCACAGGGACACTGACTGGCCGCGCTTGGCGTGGCGCGCTCGTGGCGTGCATGAACGTCTTGGTGAGCCGCATGTGGCGCTCGATCTTCTGGCGGTACTTTTGCGCGTGTGTCATGGTCTGGCGGGTCGTTTTCGTGCGCACGACCGCCGAGATCCGCTTCCAGGGCCCGCGCGGGAAGAGCTCGAGGCCGCGCAGGAAGCGGTCGTGCTCCTGCGCCGTCCAGAGGTTGGAGCGCCGCTGCGGCGCGCTGGTGGTCTTGGTGGAGGACGCGGCGTGGAGCGAGGCTGCCGCTGCGACGCGCGGCGCCATGGACCAGTAGTCGATCTGGTCCAGCAGCGTGAGCGGCAAGCGGATCACACCCTCGCGCGCGGTCGCGTCGGGCGCCGTAAAGAACTGCTGCTGCACGCGGGACGAGATGGTCATGGCTATGGCCGGTGAGCTCGTTGGTGGTGTGGTGGGGGGAAAGTAGTGGGCTTTGGCCACTCGGTGGAGGAATTGGAAATGGGAAGCACGTTGCGGGCGGAACACGGCGGCGGCACGGCCATTCTTATGAGCCCTTGTGCGGAACGGTGCCGCTGTGATTCCTTCCACGTTTGTGTGGTGCTGTGGGGTCTGCTGCTCCTCACACCGACGAGGCGTTCTAGAAGCGGGTGGTGCCACGCCGGACGCGTCGCGCCTCGTCCGTCGCGAGCAATCGCGCAAGTCCACCGTGAACTGGCACGAGGTGAGACCGTAGAGAATGCCCCAGGGGGTCGGGTCAAATCGGAGTCTCGCGTTCCTCTGTCCATCTCTGCAAATTGTCGATTTGTGATGGGGGCAGGATCCCCTCCCTGGCTCTGTACAGTACGGTACCGTCCAAGCGGACGTACCGGTTTGACGTTCTTCGACCCAACTGCTGTGGCTTAGATGGATACCGGTATCGACTGTGGAACGTTTGCAGTGAGCCCGAGCTTACCAGGCAAAGATCGGGCTGACTTGTAGGGTTCGAAAATCGATAAAAAACACAGACAAGACTGCGAAACGGCGGCTCGGTTTCTGGCGACTGCGAATCCGTCAGGATTCGAATCTCGTTCCGTGGTTTGCCCCCACTATAATAGTGACTGTTCGCCCGAACAACGACAGGGAGATGTGCACAGCAACACGCACCTCCAACTAGGAGTCCTGATTCAGGACTCCTAGTACAGTACCGGGAATGGCAGCGAGCCCCAGCCGACGCGCCTATTCTTCAACTTTGGCGGCCGGTTCGCGCCGCGCACGACAGCGTGCGTGTCAGCGTTGACCAGCGCACATTCACCTGACACAGGTTCCTACTGTATTCTCAAGCGGGGTTGTTCAAGGTCAGACGGGTTGATGGATACCCGAGTAAACACTGGAGAGGAGACGCCGGCGCCGACGACCCAGCGCCGACGGCGTGGTGTACTATCGTATGGATACCCCTGCGATCGCCCGGCGCCAGGGAATAGTACGCCAAGGATTCACCTACGCCCTCACACCATCTGCTGTACGTACACCAAACCTTCTTTGTCATTCAGCAGGGTGATTGCAATTGTGCATCGCCGAGAGTACGGTTTCCGAGTTCGTTCTCTCGCGTTCGCGAGGGATCTGGGCGCGTACCGTACCTTCGACCAGCGGGTGGTGCATGCACCGAGCAGCTAATGGGATCTGACACGCAGCGCGTGCGTGCGCCATCCACCGGACGGCAACAGCCCAGCTGTGCGCGTGAGATGCCCCCCTCCCAAGCACGGCGCCACACAGGTTGTTTTTAAGCCGAGGGGCTCCATGTCGAGCAGCACGTTCGCCCTGAGCGACAGTGGCCACACTATCTCCCCCCACACCAGCCGCGCGCCTCCCACAAAGCGGCGGGCGAAAGGCCGACGGTTCGTATTTATAAATCGTGCGGCCGCTCGATGCACCCGGCTGACCCCGCGGCGCAATCGTGAGAATGTACAGAACAGTTCGTGGGGACGGAACAAACCAACACGTTGGGTCGGTCTCACTCAACCAACTGCTTGCTGAACTCTAAACGGATCATCACTCTAACGTCAGGATGCACATAACCAGAACACGACGTCCATCGTCATCTTGTGTGCAAGTAGTAGTACAGTGCTGACGCGGATTCTCACGCGTACAGTACGCGTCCGACCGGCGCGGAAGGCTGTGGTGCAGATGGGCGAAGCCACATCGTGCCGATCAATGTTCTTCGACTCTGGAAGAAACGCAAGCGCCTCACGGGTCGCATCCGGGGCAGCAGCCGCGGTGCAGTTGGCGCTACGGGGCTGCCCTACGGTACCGGTACGGCAAACGTGGAAGCGTCCGTCACGATCGACGCATGCACGCTCACACTCGCGGTGATGGCTTCTGCACGCCAGCGATGGTTCAGATCAGATCACGGCCTCGCGGGGAGTGGAGCTTCCCGAGACATACGGTGGTGTAGCGTGAGGGGCCCACACTAGCGTCCGCTGATCCTGCGCGGAAGTCAGGCTGCGTGCTGTAAATTCAAACCGTACGTGGAGCGGACACCCAGGCGTTCCCGCCGCCAACCTCGCTTGCATATCTTGCAAGAGACAATGCAGCCGGCGTACCGTAGAGTGTGCCCGACGCGAGTGCATCCTTGTTGAGGTAAGGTCAACAAGACGTGACAAATTAGAGCGCCGAGCATCAACCGCCATTTTCGTAATGGAGCGCTCCGTGCGCTTCCGTGGAAGCACGCGACCGCCCCATCTCCTGCGCGTGTCGATGTTTATAAAATATCAAAGAAGCTAGCCCCCTCCCCCCGCCCAGGCGTTTCCCCTCTGCGAGTGCGCAGATCGCACCCGACAAAGGCGGTCCCGATGGCGCTCCGAATGCTACTAGTACACCCATGAGCACCTCTGGCAGCCGCTGACGTCGGTACATTCAGGCGTCGCAATCGGTTCGATTCCTCGCCCACCTGTGCGGCTCATCCCCGCCAATCGGTTCCACATAACGTTGAAACTGTCCTCTGCCGGTTTCCGCGTCCCCTTCACATTTGATGGCTCGCCGTTGCCACGCACGACAGAACGTACGCTTCAACCCTCCCCTCTCTCCCTCTTTTACCACAGCAGGATGCTTGAGGTACCGACAGCCCCCACCCGACCGACCCGACGGACTGTCGAGAGCTACCGACTGCGGACACAACCCCGGACTTGTCCCCCAAAGCAGGCGGCACCATGCCCGTTGAATCGCGTCCCACTCATTCAACGACTGCGCGCCGGTGTTACAATGGTGAATACTGAAAACCAGCACGTTGCGATATCGTCGCGAACAGCGAGTATCCAAAATGGTGACCCTGCTGTTGCGCACTTTATAAGAGCTCGCGTCGACTCGTCAGCGGCGAGACGAGACCAAGGGGCGCGAGCTCCCTCGGGACAGGAGTCGCTTCCATACCCGCAGAAAGCCGAATTGGATCTCTTTTGGTGTGCTCGGAAGCGACGTGTATGGAATCTTCGCCAGCCACAGCTGCGTGGCCAGTGGCCCTTTCCCACCTATGGGAGCGCGTGTGCGAAGGGGGGGGGGGCTACTTCTCGAGAAGAATCTCACGCCCTACGCCCCTTCAGACACACGTCGGTGTTTCTAAGAATCTCCCATTCTCGTGCGAGAAAAGAACACACAAGCGCGTCGTGCGAGAAAGCCGCTCACCGTCACACAACACCAGGAATGATCTATAGATTCGACATCACGCGCGAGTGGGTATCGAGCCTCTGCCGAAAGGATCGGTCGAATGTTTGCCACTCCCAACAAGACCAAGGACCGAACCTGTCGGCAAGTGCGTACAACGTTCGACGGAACGATTGCAAATGGTGGGTCCACATATACAAACAAATAGAAACTGCGGTGTGTCGCCGAGCGGGCGTCCATCGGAGGCGCGCAGCTGGGCTGCGTGGCCGATGGCCAGTTTCCTTGTGCCGCGCGACAGGGCCTCCGTCGAGCTTCTCGCGCGGGAATCCCAAAGAGCCAGAGTAGTGTACAGTGTACCCCATCGTTGCTCGTTGCTCGATACGTACAGTAATTGTAGACCCCGGGCGTTGGCGTCCTGTTTCTTTCGTGGTTGTGGCTGTTGGTTCAGAATTTAGTACGTTACCATCACTCCACATGCAGGCAACTTCATCTTGGGCATAGAAAGGGTGCGTGTATCCATGGAGCCATGTACTGTATAATTGCAAAGACAGTCCAGTTGTGCGCGACCTCTACTTGTCGACACGCCCGATTCGGGAGCGACCACAGGCTTCCCGAGCGGATTCATCTCCCACACACCTTCACGTCCATCACGCCCATGGCCCTTCCGTCGTACTAAGCAGCCCAACGGCTCTGTATACGCGTCGGATCGCTCCAGCTCGGGTCCGTCCCACTTGGCCACAAACGCCCACGGTATGTCGAGGCACGAACAGAGCAAACGCAAGTCCATTTCGGCGCAACAACGATTTCGCTACACAGTCACTAGGTCAACACGACACCAGAGCGAGCCCACGATGGCCGTCTCTTCCTTGATACCACGAGCACGCTGTGGTCGCCCAGTGGGGCGATAGAGCAGTTAGCCCCGCGCCGTGCCGAGCTGCGCAAACCACGGGTCCGGCTCATCAAGTGGCTCAAGGCAGTCAAGCAGCGCGAGCAGCTCGATGTCCGAGAGCTCGTTCTCGCCCCAGTCGGACGTGAGCGTCGTGCCCGCGACAATGGACGTCGGGCGAGGCTGGGCGGGCGGCTCGATCCGGTAGCGCGGCTGCGGCCTCGGTGGCCTCGGCGTCTCAGCGGTGGCATACGCGGACGCGGTGAGCCGCTGGTGTCGCTCAATCTTCTGGCGGTACTTCTGCGCGTGCGTCATGGTTTGACGCGTCGACTTGGTGCGGACAACCGAGGCGACGCGCTTCCACGGGCCACGCGGGAACAGCTCGAGGCCTCGCAGGAACCGGTCGTGCTCGTCAGCCGTCCAGAGGTTGGCTCGACGCTTCGGCGGATCGAGCTGGGTTGCACGGCGAGCGTTTGACGCCCCGTTAGAGATTGCCGTGTGGTTGGCCTTCACAGGGAACGACCAGTAGTCGATCTGGTCGAGAAGCGTGAGCGGCAACCGGATGATCTCGTCCGACTTGGAGGAGCCAGACGGTGAGAAGAACTGCTGCTGCACGCGCCAAGAGATGGTCATGGCGTTGTTTGATGGTCGGGCGGTCTTGACACTCGAATTGAAATTAGCAAATGAGCAAGCGGAGGACAGAGCAAGCGAAGACCTTCCGGCCCGGTGTGCAGCGAATGTAATGATGTGGTGCGGAGCGGCAAGAACGTTCCCGAGGCGCTCTTTCATGCGAGCCAACACTGTGTTGAGTACCTAGCGCTGGCTACCGGTACAGCCGCGCCCCATCGCACATGCCGAGGACAGGGCCGCCGAGTGTGCATTCTTCAAAGACACTGCACACTCGGGTGGATGAGTTGCCCGGAACCATTCGGAAACCGGCCGTGTCAGCTGGGGGTTCGGGCAGGATCATTCCACGCTTTGTTGCGTACGTACGACCAGTAAAGCGCGAGTGTCGCAGTTGATCTTCCCCGACCTGGGAAGCTCGGATTGTCGACAACAAAGGAGATGACATAATGGAAGCAAAGAAGCATCACATCGAGCAGCGTGGCGCTTGTTTTCAGAAAGTCAGGGCAAGCAGGACGGTGGTCGAGAAATCGGAGCCATACCCTGGAAGATCGAGTGCTGGTGCGAATAATTCGCCTTTTCGATTCCATCGCCACCACTGAGTATCGTGCGATCCAGCTCGGGATAGGAGGTGCCGCGGCGTGGTGTACCACCAATCGGCCCCGGCCTCTACGGCCCCGGGAATCGCGCTTCGAAAATCGCCGTTGGAAAGCCTTTGCGGGCTGTCTGTTAGCACCTCCAATGCCACTTTGCTCGACATAGAAAGGTGGGCGGCCTCGCGAAACGCTCGCTCGCATTCCCCAAGAGAATGGGTGCATTGGTGGAGATGGTCGACCACCGCCCATGTGCCAATCGGCGTTACTCCTGGCTTCGAAGGCACCCCACGATGGTCCCATCGAACCGTCGTGCGTGTGATTGGCTCGCTCGAGCGTACAGGGCAGATGACACACCACGTTCACAGCCTGACGCACTTGTGGGACCGTCGGCTCGCGTGGTGAGGTGTTCTTCCCGATAGCGTACAGTGTCCTAGGGATGCTCAGCAACACGTCTGGACTCCATTCTCAGCGCCACCAAGGGAGGGAACTTCAGGTACGCCGCCACGCCCCTGGCGCCACCACCCCGCTCGCCCACCGAGGCTTTCCTGGAGCTTCTTGGTTCTGTCGTGGGATTCGAAACTACGGACCAAAGCCCTTCGAGAGGCTCGCTCATCACCAGGAACCGGGCTGTCGTATCCTTTCTTGATTCAATGTGGTTCCCACTCGCTCCACACCAGCCTCACATCCGGACGTAACGTCCTACGCGGACCGTCACCTGAGACTGAGCATCTCTCCCCGCGCTCCAAGTTCAAGATTGCGCGCACCCGATTCGCCCGCGACGAGGCGCTTGAAGTTGCCCGTAACTCAAGCTGGAGACTCCACTCACGGTCGCTTCCCTTACCACAGGTCCCCACACACCCAACCTGTCCATTCTGCCAAAATGGAACTGTTTTGAGGGGGCCAACCGCAGACCACCATCGACGCGATCGAACCCAGCATTACTTCATCGTACCGGTATCCATTTACTTTACTTCTTTGCGAAACATATCCCAGATGGGCGAGGTGTTCTCGACCTTGAGGCTGTCGATCAAGTCCTGGAAGTCGGCGTCGTACAGCGTCGCGTCAAAGGTCTCACA
This sequence comes from Pythium folliculosum, assembly GCA_023336295.1. Taxonomy (NCBI): domain Eukaryota; phylum Oomycota; class Peronosporomycetes; order Pythiales; family Pythiaceae; genus Pythium; species Pythium folliculosum. The sequence goes on from JAADWV010000261.1 coordinate 37,842, forward strand.
CGACACTTCCAGCGGGCTGTCCACACGGCTTGGGGCGGTCGGCTCGCGTAGAATTACACTCAGGTTCTTGACGTCTTCCCGTGGGGAGACCTGCCCAAATGGCGGGCTTGCGGCTGTCGGCGCCATGCGCTGGAGCACGGCGGCCCACTTCATGTGGCGGTTGATCTTGTGGCGGTACTTCTGCGCGTGGGTCATGGTCTGTCGCGTCGAGCGCGTGCCGACGACCGCGGCGATCTCCTTCCAGGGGCCCTGCGGGAACAGCTCCAGGCCGAGCAGGAAGCGCTCGTGCTCCTCCTCGGACCACACGTTCGGACGGCGGCGCGCTCGGTCCGCATGCTTTGTCAGGCTCGCCTTTGTCGCGCTTGCAACCGTCGAGGCGGCGCGCCAGTCACGGCTGAGGCCCGTGATGCCGTACGCGACGCAGTGCACGGGCAGACGCACGATCGCCTCGCCCTCGGGCGTGGCGGCGGCCTCGAACTGCTGCTGGACGCACCAGGAGATGGTCATGTCGGCTGGGTTGCTGGCTGTGTGTGTTGTGCTCGCGAGCGATCCAATTGGAATATGACTGACTGATCTCTCCAGGCGCTGCCCCCACCCACCTGATGTCCGCAGCTGGTGCCCTGTAGTCCCTTCAGTGTATCGTACCGTGTCATGCACGTTCTGATGTGGCGTGAGGGCGATCCGAATCTTAGAAGCGAACGCCCGCAGCAGCGGGTGGCGCCGTTTTTGTTTTTGATTTCGTTTATTGGCGGTCCCACCCTCGGCCATGTCACCTATGTACCGTAAGTGAGACTATCTCCTTCAACGTCATCGTGCGTGGTCGTCTGTCAAAAGAGGGTGATGAGAACTTGATGGAACTAAGGAGCAAGTTATCATATCCACCGTGTTCCGGAACAGCTCACCTCCGTCAGCTCATCGATACTACACTCGCAACAACGCTGCGCTGCGTGTCACTCCCACCGCTGTGCTGGCCATGAGCTTAGTGGTGGCCACTGCGCGATTGCTAAGACGACAACGTCGCGCCGGAGGTGATTGCTAAGACTGCCAGATGGGTTGAGCTTCTCGCACGCTGAGACGGTCGCAGTGCCCGTGCGGGCGGACATTGACCATGGCTAGCTGTGCGCTCGTGTCTTTGTGGAGCGATCGGTGAAAACAAAACTCAGGGGCTCAGGGCTGGAGGGCACTTCAACGTTACGATCGCTGCCAATCGACGCGCTCGATCGGTGTCAGCAAGCAGCCGATCGTACTGGGGTGAAAATTTGCGAGGCACTGCGCTTCAGTGAAGTCCACGCCACGCGATCTCAGAACGCCACCTTGTCCACACACATGAGTCTGCCATCGCCTGCCAAGTGACGAGGAAGGAAAGGACGAGACCGACAAAACATGCTATACGGGTAGGATGACCTCATCAGTCAGTGGGTCGCGGCTGCACTTTCTCCACCATGATCATGGTCACCTTCATGAACGACGACGGCGGCAGATGGACTTCATATGCCGCCGTCGTCGTTGGGGCTGGGTCGCGCTGGGTTTGTGTGGATTCGATTGGCATCCGTCGCCCCCGACGGTGTCGGATCCACAAAGAAATGGCGCCACTAAATGCATCGCTGTGTCCGGCAAGCGCGCTCCCAACGGATATGTGGATGGCACGACGAACATAGATACGTGGCCACTCCTGTCCTCCCGTTCCATACGAACGGTATATCATGGCAGAGCGGGAAACCCTCCACTCCACCGTACTGTCGTATTCGTTGTTTCTCTCTCTCCAAACAGATACCAACGAGCAGCGCGCTCAGAACGCATACGACACAGCCATGAAACCGGACAGCGCTGGGGTCGACACGACGCCGAGCAAAAACGGACGACGAGAAGAACGAAGCGGCGGCCGCGTTCAGAGGACTCGCTACACCGACCGACGCCTGGTCGACCGAGGGGCACGCGGCGGCCAGCTGGGCCGGCGCGCGGTCGGACTTGTTCCTGCTGAGCGCGGAGTTTTGAGTCGCTGTTAACGGTGTTGTGTGGTGTTGGATAGTTGTTGCCTCGGTCGCGGATGCCCGGGATCGCTGCCGCCGCTCGATCTTCTCGCGGTACTTCTGCGCGTGCGTCATGGTCTGCCGGGTGGTTTTAGTGCCGACGATCGCCGCGATCTCCTCCCAGGGACCTTGCGGGAACTGCTCGAGCCCGCGCAGGAAGCTCTCGTGTTCCTCGACGGTCCAGAGGTTCGTGCGCCGACGCGGGCGCGACGCGCGCATCTCTCGAGCGGCGCGGCCCGCCGCCCTCACGGCGTAGTTGGTCATGACAGTCGGCGGCAGCCGGATGAGCGCTTCCGGCGCTGAGAAAACTGCTGCTGGACCTTGGCGGTGATCGTCATGGCGGGCGGTGGTTCGCTTGTGGTGGAAGGTGGTGTTTCGGATCTGAGGGGTGAGACGACGCCTTTGAAGGTCTCAGTTACGGTAAGTGTTCATCTTCTTCTAATAGGCGGAAGACCCGCTGGGAATCCCAGCGGTACTGTACAAGAACAGTGAAGCGCAGTTGCGCTCGCGTGTGGAGAAACGGGGCGCGAGGGAATGGATTTTCCTCCTCCCACCCCACCGCGAGAAGGCCAAGGACGCGCAACCTATGCGGTTAACTCACTTGGCGTTTGCCTAGAGTGCTGGAGAGTTGTGGAATGAGGGGGGAGGTGACGGGTCGTGAACACGAACACGATCACGACCACTCTCCTTCATCCCTCGTTCTCCAGTGCGGGTCCCCCACAACGGGCAGTGCGACTCGCACTGTGATAGCGTGGGAGACCGGCTTGCGCAACGTTCAGAAACGGCGGCGGTCAGTCAGCTAGCTCACCACAAAACAAAGGGCGAAGTCAGCATTTTGTGGCGTCCACGCTGCGCATTCCTTGAGTCAAGTTTGGTCGGGACTTGCATCCTACAAACGGGAACCCGAACCGCGCGCCTCAAGCGGGCTTCAACTGTCGCGCGCGAGATGGGGCGTCTGAGCCACAAAATCATACCTGACTCGGGAGCGGTTTGAGCCAACAAGGGCGATAGCGTCAACAAGGTGGTGCTGAGTCTCAAGTCGGATGCGGCTTCGTGCTGTAGAGAACTGTACATGTAAAAGGAGATATCCAGTGTACAGTTGCCGATGTCAAACCCCAGCTTTGTGGTTCTTCGAAAAATCGAAGTTGGGTGCCCCGCATCACTGTGGTCAGCGACTTTCGTTGAAGAACCACCAGTGAAGGACAAGCGCCCACTTTGAAGGTGAACATTCCCCCAGTTGTGGCGGCTGCGCTGAGGTGTATGGTCAACAATGAATTGGTTTATTTGATCGACCCCTGAACGGAACGGAAATAGGCCCGTTAACATGCGAGTGTGGGCGTTCATTCCCGGTCGGGAATGAAGTCTCCAATCTCAATATCGAGGGACTGGCTGAGCTCAGCGAGAAGTGCATCCATCTCCCAGTCGTGGAAGGGCGCACCGGACGGCATCAGCGTCTCCTCCACAGCTGAGGCTGATGGCACTTCATCTAGGGTGTGAGCCACTCCATGGACGTTGAACCCCAGGTCAAGATCCGCGGCCATGCTGTCGACGAAAGACGCGTCTTGTTCTACGCGCTCTTCGTTTACGGCGAGGTCCTCCTCGTTGTCGCTGGGGACCCGAAAGATCTTGATGGTCTGGCCAGCCTCCATTCGGCGGATCTTCTGGCGATACTTCTGCGCGTGGGTCATCGTCTGCCGAGTGGTTTTCGTGCCGACGACTGCCGCAATGGCCTTCCACGGCCCGCGCGGATGCAGCTCGAGGCCGCGAAGGAAGAGCTCGTGCTCCTCCACGGTCCAGATGTTGAGACGTCTCCGCGTCTTGATGAACGGAGACCGTGGCACCTCCTGCGGGAGGTTGTGCGACATGATCACAGTCGGCGGGATGCGGATGAGATCGTCCGACGTGGGCGCCGAGGCCGCGCGGAAGAACTGCCGTTGGACATTGGTGCTGATCGTCATGATGGCCGATGCGGTTGATTGACGCTGTTGAAGTCCACAAGCGTTGCGGGAGTGGTTTGTGCGTAACAGACAATTGTGGAATGATAGAACGTGGCTGCTGCTGGGAATGTCGGTGCTCTTTCAATGGAGGCATGACACTTGCAAACAGTGCAAGTGACTTGAAGTGTTTCCAAAGATCTCAGTTGCAGAGTGTGGGCCTACAAGTGAGTGACCATCACTCATGTCCCCAAGGTCACAGTGGAGATGGGTTCGACCTGAATTTCGAGCTCAATTTTAGCTAGGTTTTGGGGTGTACCCAGTTGACATCGTCAAGTGCGAAATCTAGTTCCAGTGGGTTGCGCCACGAAAGACTTCCCGTATGTCCGAGAGCCCCACGATCCCACTTGACCTGCGCAATAGCCAAAAGGCAGCCCATACAAACACGTGGAAAGCAGCGTCTTTCAGGACTGTGGACTTCGAGGCATCCGGTGCGTAGCGCCGAGAAGAAAACTCTGTAGTGGGGGTATTTCAAGTGCACGAACGAGGCTATGCAAATAGGAGGCCTGGACGCGGGCAACAGCTCATTTGGTAGGATAGCCAACCACATCTGTCATCTCACGGTCTGGGGCGCCAACAATGCGCGAAGAAAAGAAAAGTCGTGTCTCCAAACACCCTATAGGTGAGCCATGAGTATGGTCCGCGTGCTCAATAGACTTCACTTGAATGTCGAGTGTCTGCAAACGCCACGAGTCTAAGGGGAAATCAATAGTACAACGCATCCGTATCGATTTTTGGTGGTTATGAACGTATTGACCAAGCGCCTATGGTGCCGCGCTAGTACTAAGGCGTAGCGTTCGTTTTCCCAAGAACATGTCTTGTACCTTGACCCGTTGGTGGTCGTCGCCTTTCGTGGAGGGCGGTCACAGCTTCATGAGGGAATCGGTGGGCAGGATATCCAGCTCTTTGAACAGTGCGTCAAGTTCCGAGTCCCACTTCGCTCCGCCATCCAGACCGCCGACAACCCACTCGAACTCAGCATCGACATCCATTCGATCCGACGCAACACCTTCCTGCATCGGACTGGACCGCACGTCGTCTGGCTCGGAGGAAGCCTCGCATTCGTCCTCGTTCAATAACTCCGCTCTAGCGCTCAAACGCTTGATCTTCTCACGGTACTTCTGCGAGTGGGTCATCGTCTGGCGCGTGGTTTTCGTGCCGACCACGGCGGCGATCGCCTTCCACGGGCCTTTCGGAAACTGCTCGAGCCCCAGCAGGAAGCGTTCGTGCTCCTCAACCGTCCAGATGTTGAGTCGCCGCTTCGTCTTGATGATCAATCCGCGGCGGTAGCGGCGCGGCAGATTGTGGCTCATGATGACTGTCGGCGGGATGCGGATGAGGTCCTCCGTGTCTACTGATTGAGACCGATAGAACTGGCGGCGCACGGAGCTTGTGATGGTCATACCTGAGGTGGGTAGTAAGGTCTTGTGTACAGAGAGGGAGACTAGCGCGGTCGAACCGTGGGCGTTTTCAGGAATGACGTCTCCACATTACACTAGGAACGCTCGATGAGGTGACCGCCGCGTGTGCGCGTGTGGAACAGCGTGAGCGTCGCCAGGAGAAAGCAGGAGAACGAGTTGGTGCGACCAACACTCGCGATGTCACTGGAGATGAGCTTATTATGGAAGTTGTGCAAGCCCAACCTGTTTTGAGAACTCAGTTTGTGTTATGCTTCGTGTCATGGGCTTCATTGAGGAGCTCCTGGGCGCCGCGTGGTCATCCCGTCGACAAATCCTCGGAAAAGAACGGTGATGTGTGCCCAGTGAGGTGTACAATAGGCACCCGGATCTCGTGGCTGTGAGGGTTGAGTAGAAGAGAAGGCAGCAGCGCGTTGAATTGGCTTAGATTATCAGCATTCGCTCCAAGCGCAACCCATTGCGAGCGCTGTTGATTGGCTCATGAGATCTCAGCTGAGGTGGGGAGCCGCCACTTCGCGATGGCGACTGAAACGCTCGGCGGTGTGCCTGATGTGCTCGTCTTGGCCAGTGCGACGACCTTCGCATGTATCGCAATCTGAGCCACAAAAAAGGCAGTTGCAGATTGAAAAGACGTGGCAGCCACTGTAACCACAGTAAACTTTTGTTTGGTGAAGATCACACCCAGGCTTTTGACAGGAATCTGTGTCTGTATGCTTACATTGATGGGGGTTGACTTCACTGCTCACAAACCCCTGAACTCTACCAGAGCTGGCTTAGAACTTACCAACAAGAGACCAGAAACATTTCAGAGATCTCAGCGGGACCCTACCGCGCCTCAGCTTTGAGGACCACACCGATACACTACACACCAACACGTCGCCATCAGGCCTATTGCTGGCTAGGAGTCGAACTCTCGAGTGCCTTGCAGGCATATTTGCACGCGTGGAATCTCCCTACACCAGATACCACAGCGCTGCGACGCTTGCATGCACCGGTTTGTCAATTGTCGGGGATTAAGTACGAGTCAACCGCTACCTTCCTCGGCGACGGGGACTGTGCACCGCCAATCGATGTGCTCAACGGCATCCGACAAGGGTGCCCGCTCGCCCCCGTGTTATTTATCCTCGCGCTTGACTGTCTCTACGACGCGGCTGCGGCTCCCGGTGCTCTCGCTGGCGTTCAGCTCACCGACAGCGTCACCATCCGCCTTGCCGGCTACGCCGATGATACAGCAGCCTTTATGCAACACCCACGCGAAGTCTCGCGCCTCCTCACGC
>JAADWV010000262.1:0-44499 GCA_023336295.1 Pythium folliculosum
ACGTGCGTGTCGGATCTGGTGTCGGAGGTGTCTGCGGAGTTGTGGTCGAGCGCGTCTGTGGCGGACGAGTGTGTTGCGCCTGGTGCTGCGGCGGATGCGGAGTCGGTTCCGGAAGAAGTCGTGTCGGCTGTGGCGGAGACTGTGGAGGTCGTGGAAGCGGGTGCGGCGGCTGTGGCGGAAGTGGAATCTCGTGTGGAGGCTGTGTGTGCGCCGTCGGAAGTGGCTGTGGACGCGGAGGTGGAGACCTTGTGTGAAGAAGGTGATGCTGAAGCGTGTGACGGTGGGCTCCGTCATGTGCTTGACGCATTGCTTGCGGACGAAGTTGCGCGTATACCATTGGCTGGGAGCGTTGGACAAGTCTCTGTGGATTCAGAAAAAAATCTTGGTAGTATGCGACTCAAGGTGATCGGTCGGATGCAAAGCATGAATGAGGTCTACTTGGAGAACCTGATTGGCGAGTGTGTGGGAAGCTTGGATGACATCGACGATGGGATCTCTGAGGTATTCGCTGCACTTTCCTCCGAAGACGAGCGTCTTGACGACCTGGGGCCTCGCAAGTGGTCGCTTCAATCGCTCGAGCAACTGGACCTCTCTTCGTGACGATTACGACGAACGGGCTGCGTCCGATCGACTCATCTCTATTGGTCACCAGTTCGCAGAGGATATGACCAAGGACGAATCGAAGTGTCCGAGCACTATACCGACCAGTCTTTCGCTCGACGAAGAGGGTTCTACTAAAAGTGGAGGTGATGGTACCCAAATACCTCCAGCTACCATTCCGACCCCGGAAATCGGCTGGGATCCGCTCACAAGTGACCGTGAGCGACTTGTCCGGAATGTGGCCTCGCTCTACGTGTTTAGCACGCTCCAGTACGGCGTGCTCGACGTCGCCAGCCAGCTCAGTGGAAGTGAAGAGTGAGTGCAGAGCAGACACCTCATGAACGGAAAGTAGACACATTCTAAGATGCTAGGACCAAGTGCGTTCACTGTCTCCTGCGGGCTTAGATGTTCTAGTGTGACGTGGGGCTCGGGAGAAGGAGATGACGCGCGCGGTGTCGTCTCACGAAATGATACGCACCGAGCGTCACGCATCCAAGTTTGGAGCCTGGTATAAGATCTGCGAGGAGGCAGCTTGATCCCCCAGCGACGATGCTTGTAGCAACCGTTTAACACAAGAATCTCTCTGTCCGATCGCGCAAAGAACGAGCAGCCACCACCGCCCAGGACCCAACGCCTCGTCCAAGTCCATCGTGATCTCTCGTAAAACCGCTGGTACTCGTGGTCAGGACCAGAGGCGACACGGCTTCGCGTTCTCAGGACACACGCGAAACGTCGTGGCTCTGGCCTACTTGGTTCACGAAGCGGCGCGCTGATGGGGCGCCGTCACCTCGGCCTACCAATCGCCACCGTGGGACTTGGCGTGCTTCCGGATCCACCCTCATAGTACTTTGCCCAGTCTCCAACTCCCATCGATCAACTCAAGCCGATTCCCTCAACTATGGGCCAAGTGTGCAGCAGCGGTGCGGTCGCCAAGCAGGTCACGGTCGTGCGCGACCCGGACGACCAGGAGCTCGACGCTGTCGAGATGCAAGAGACCAAGATCCCCGACTTCGACGCATTCTTCGAGCGCGCCGCGGCGCCGCTGAACGAGATGGTCGAGATCCACAACGGGATCTACCTCAGCGACGAGAATCTCAAGCAGGCGGCTGCGGGGATGCAGGGCGAGACGCAGCTGCGCCTGGTCGTGGCCGGCTCGGGTAGCGTCACGCTCGAGTTCTGGCGATTCGACGACCAGGAGAACGAGCAGATCTTGACTCAGGAGCAGCTTAACGAGAAGCTGAACGCGAGCGCCCCGCTCAAGGCCGCGTATGGCAAGACCAAGTTTGCGGTGGACCAGCTGAACGAGTCACTCGCGGACGCCTCGAACGGCACGCCCTCGCAGCTCGTCGCGAAGCGCGGACGCCTGCTGGTCACGGCCACGGGCGCGCAGGACTCGCTCGTGCGCAGCGTCAACGTCGCGCTGTTCTCGCTACGCAAGGAGCTCGCGCAGCTCGCGCACGTCACGAACCTCTCCGAGGCCATGAAGATCTTCCTGGGCGAGGTCTCCAAGACCGAGGATGTGAGTGCGCTCAGCGTCAAGACAGACGACAAGGGCGCGATCAAGATCATGGCCGCCGACCGCGAGGTCGACCTCAAGAATCTCGACAAGCTCTCCAAACCCGCAGCCCAGTTCCGCGACGCGCTCGTCGAGTTGCTCGAGAACGTCGAGACGGCCGCGACGTCTGTGCCCGAGCTCACCGAGCAGGCGCAGGCGTTCGCGACCGAGGCGCAAGACTTCCCCGCCAAGGTGCCCGAGGCAGCGAAAGCCGCCGACTTGGGGTTTGCCGAGGTGCCGAAGGCGCTGCTCGCGACGGGCGCGAACGTCAAGGCGCTCGGCAACGGCCCGCACATCGCCAAGTCCACGACCGCGATGGTCCAGTATGCCGGGCGCGAGCTTGCCGAGGCGATCAGCAAGCCCGCCGGCGTCTAACAACTCTATGCAGACTGCGCGATTGGGTAGGCGAGTTCTCCTTTTCAACAAGTGGTATATTTCTAATGCTTTTGCATAGTGCACACCCGCCCACAAAGTCCTTCACTTTTTTCCTTCGCCAAGAATGTCCCTGCGTTCACTCTTCACGACAGGACGCACGCACTCACTCAGTTGGGTTTGGCCGCCAGTCTCTTTTAGGAGGAACGAGCAACGGGGAGCCCACCGAGTGGTCGGCGCTCGATGCCTCGTCGGTCGAGGCACCGTCGCTCTCTACGCCGCTGACTAGAAGGGACGGTGGCGCGTTGTGGTCGCTGTCATTGGCGATTGAAGCCTTTTCCGTTGCAACGTCCTCAATCGCTTTCTCGTACTTGTACTCGAGCACCCCAAAGCCCACAAGAACCAGCACCGAGCCGAGGATGCACTCGGCCGAGAACCTTGTGCCGTGGAACACGACGTCCCAGACGCCCGCGAGGGGCACAACCAGCATGGCGCCGACGCTCGTCTCGAGCGGCGTCGTCCAGCAGAGCAGCAGCGGCATCGACACGTTGACTATGATCGACAGCGAGCCGCTGAGCACGAGCAGCGCGAGCGCCTCGCCGGTTTCCGGCCAGCCGAACGGCTCGCGGAGCGCCGCGAACGGATTGTGCGCGACCAGCACGCTGCCCACGACCCACAGCGGCACCGTGAACACGCCCGACAGCGCCATGAGCAGCACGACGGTCGTCGTGTCCGTGAGCCCGTCACCCACGAGGTACTTGAGCGCGACCTGGAACGCCGCGTAGAACACCGAGGAGATTACGACAAGCACGCCGGCAGCCACGCTGCCGTGGTCGCCCTCGCGGTCGCGGCGGCGCGGCGCGAGGCCCAGCAGCTCGGCGGCGGCCGCGTCCTCCTGGTAGAGCACGACGAACGTGACGCCCACGAACGCCAGCAGCACGCCGCCGATCTTGCGCAGCGTGAGCGGCTCGCGCAAGAAGCAGATCGAGAAGCAGTACACGAACAGCGGCGAGCAGTTGCCGATGGCGTTCGCGGCCGTGACGCTCACGCCCGTGAGCGCCGCGTACCAAAAGTAGTCGGCCGCGAGCGACGCCACGCTCGCGAACACGGCGACGCGCACGAGCTGGTCCATGGGCAGCACGCTGTAGTGGCGCACGGTCTCCGCGAGCCCGAGCCAGCCGCGGCCGCCGCTCTCCGAGGCGGGCTCCTGTCGACGGCAAAGGTTTTGGCGCAGCGCGATCAGCGGAATGAGCACGGCCTGAACACAGGGGAGGCGAGAGATCAGCAACCTGGAGAGATCCTCCACAGGTGTCCGCTACGTACGACGAGCGTGTGATTGAAGCACGTGATGAAGAAGGGCTTGTTGAAATGACCTTTACCCTGGAGCGCCTGCGAGGCCTCGGACTGCACGACCGTACCCCAGATCAGCCCTGTAACCAGCGTGTGAGTCATACGGTCGCTTGTTAGTCTTAGATTCCAGGCCGCCGTCACTTACCGACGAGCGCCAGTAGCACGGCGGCGCGCGAGCCGCCCGCGTCGCTGGGCGCCATGGCGTGGGGCGGCGGCGCCGCGTCACGTTCTCTTTTCTCCAGCAGCGGCTGCGACAGCAGCAGCGTCTCGGTGCCCTTAGAGTCCGCGGCGTGGATCGATCCCATGTTCCTCGCAAAAGAGAGGATTTTCTTTGGAAGGGATCCATTCTGCTTCAAGGTCTCACTTCTATATCGACATTTTATTGGTTATTAACGATCCAGGAAGCGACATGATAGGCTGAAATGATGAATCACCCCTTTGACGAGGCGTATTCGAGCACGCCGAAGCCCGCGAGCACGAGCGCGGCGCCGACCACACACAGCGGCGAGAACGCAGTGCCGTGGAACGCGACGTCCCACACGCCCGAGAGCGGCACCACCAGCATGCCACCGACGCTCGTCTCGAGCGGCGACGTCCAGCTGAGCAGCAGCGGCGTGCAGGCGTTGATGAGCACCGCGAGCAGCGCGCTGAGCACGAGCAGCGCCGCGGCCTCGCCGCTCTCCGGCCAGCCAAACGGTTCTTGGAGAGACGCGAGGGGGCTGTGCGCGGCCATGATGCTGCCCACGACCCACATGGGCACCGTGAAGAGCCCCGAGAGCCCGGCGAGCAGCAGCACCGTGGACGTGTCGGTGAGCTCGGCGCCGAGCAAAACCTTGAACGCGACGTCGTAGCCGGCGCAGAACGCCGAGGAGACCAAGACCAGCATCGCGGCGAGAACGCTCGCGGCCTGTCCTTGACGGTTGGCCATGGGGGCTGAGGCGGATGGCTCGCTGGCGTCGTGATGTTGGAACAGCACGACGAGCGAGACGCCGACGAACGCGACCAGCACGCCGCCGACCTTGCGCAGCGTCACGCGCTCGCGCAGCACGCAGATCGAGAAGCAGTACACGAACAGCGGCGTGCTGGTACCGACGGCCGTCGCGGCCGTGACGCTCACGCCCGTCAGCGCGGCGTACCAAAAGTAGTCGACGAACAGGAAGAAGAAGCTCAGGAAGAGCGCGCTCGCGACGAGCTGCGGCAGCGGCAGCACGCTGTGGCGGCGCAGCGCGGCCACGGGCTCGCGTATCCACGAGACGTCGTAGCGGTCGGCCTTGGTGGTGCCGACAAAGCGATGGTAGCCCAGCACGAGCGGCACGAGCACGCCCTACGCGAGCGCCATCGTCTATAGAGTCAGCCTCTGGTCTGTGCGTGCGGAGGAAGTCCTTCCACAAACGTACTGTGAGCGTGTGGTTGAAGCACACGATGAACAATGGCTTGTTGAACTGCCCGCGTTGCTATCGTCGGCAACAAACACGCCGTTAGTGACGTAGTACTCGGTCTCTTCCGAGCCTTCACGGGGGCCGCTCACCTGCAGAGCCTGCGACGCCTCCGACTGCGCGACCGTCGCCCATACTCGGCCTGAAACCCCACACAGCCACACAGAACCCATTGGTTAGCGGCTCTCGCCACGTTTGCTATGCCTGTCCCCTGCGCACAAAAATCGCACCTGCGAGGGCGAGCAGCACCGCGACCCGCGCGCTCACGCGGCCGCGACTGCGCGCCGGCAGCAGCAGCGCGCGCTGCTCCGGATCCAGATTTCCCAAACCCTTTTCCAGACCGCGCGGCGGCGCGTCCTCCACAGGCGCGACCGACGCCAGCAACATCACAACCGCGGCCAAAATGAATGCCGCCTTCGTGTGAGCGAAAGAAGCCTTGTCCGCCGGTGGAGGGCGGTTGCTGCGGCCCTCCACCGGCGGAATAAAAACACCACGCCAGCTTTGCGATCTTTTCTTCCTTCTCTTCTCAAAGGGCTTTTTGTTTTGCGGACATGGGTACAGTCTCAATAATGTTCGACTACGTCTATACCAGTAGTTTTAGTGCACAAGCTCATCAAAATATGTAAATACATGAAAAGAGCCCCATGAGCTCCAAACCTTTGCACCAAAAACAATGGAGCTCATCGATGCCATGGAGGCCACGGACGACGCGGCCGCGCCGCCGCCGCCTCAGCACCAGCACCAGCACGCCGTGCGATGCGACTGCGGCTGCGACTTTTTCCTCCAGCAAATCTACTTTCTCCACGGCGCGCTCGCGGCCCAGTGGGCACGGCAGCACCAAGGGCTGCCGCCGCTGCGGCTGCCCTTTGCCTGGGTGCTCTCCAAGGTGCGTGAAGTCTAAACTCTGTTCTACGTGTGAATTCCGCCCTTCTTGTACTCACACTGCCCCCGTCTGTATAGCGCAGACGCTGCGACTGCTGGAGGAGTATCCGGACGGGCTCACCGAGGCCATGGTGCTCACGGAGCTCGCGGCGCAGCTGCACCACCGCGAGCGGCGCTCGGTCAAGCGCGCGCGCCACCAGAGCCTCACCGAGCGGCTCGCGGAGCGCGACGACGCGGTCGTGGACGCCGCAGTCGTGAGCTACGCACAGCACTGCATCACCATGCAGCTCATCGGCAATGAAAGCGGCGGAGACGCTGACGCCGACGTGGAGACCGCGCGCATGTTTCTCCACAAGCGGTTCCGCGCCTGCATGGCCGCGTTCGCGGCGCTCGGTGCGCGCGCGCCCGAGGCGCCGTTTGTGGCCGGCCGGTACATCTCGTTCACGGACGTCAAGCTGATGGAGAAGAAGACGCGCGTCGCGGACGCGCCGCTGACCTCGGTGCTGCCGACGCCGTACGTGGCGCTGCGGCTCAAGCGCGACGACGAGGTGCTCCACGCGCAGGCGCTGAGCTTTGCGCAGGTGGACGTGATGGCGAGCCAGGAGCTGCCGGGCCGCGAGGCGCCGTCGCTGCTGCAGGAGCTCGTGGTCAAGGCGCGCGTGGTTGATATCAGCGCGATCCGGCCGTGCACGACTCCCTACCACGTGCAGCGCCAAGTGGTCATGCTCACGGACGCCGCGTCGGCGTCGCAGCCGCTCACGGCCGTCGGGTCGCACGTGCTCATCCTGTGGGACGACCAGGTCGCGCTGAGCCGCCTGTTCCACGTGGGGGACACGCTCACGCTGCTCCACCCGTTCGTCCACGTGTGCTCGCCCGACGACCCCGAGATGGTGTCCGTGTTTGAAGAGTACTCGTCGCAGCAGCGCTGCGCGTACTACCTCGAGTACGGCAGCGCGACGACGCTGTTTGTGAGTCCACGCGCGCTCGGTGACGCAGCGCTCGCGTCCAGCCTCCGCAAAGAGCTCCAGCAGGCCGAGCACCATGGGGATGTCGCTGTAGGCAACGTGGCCAAGCACTGGAACGGATTCTCGCTGTATGGACAAGTCGCGAAGATCCAGGTCTCGCACGGCATCCCGCTGCTGGCAGCGTTCTTCTACGCGTACTACGACCCCAAGACCCAGGGCCGCGTCGCGGCCGCGCAGCGGCCTTCGCTCGACCGCGCGGTCGTGTCCAAGTACTACCTCGTCGTGCTCGTGGAGCTCTATGACGCAGCATCGAGCGCCACGCGATGCGTAGAGCTCACGGGCGAGACGGCCGTGAGGGCGCTCCATCTGCGCGTGGGTCAGACCGTGTTCATCGAAGGGCTCGTGGCGGTCGACGTGCGCGCGGACCCAACGATCCGAGCGCTGCGCGACGAACACGCGCAGCTCAAGCTGCTCACGCAGGCGCAGGACGAGCGCGTGCGGTTCGCGTTCCCAAATCGCGCGTACAGCTCGCCGATCGTGGCGCTGAGCTCCGACTGGGAGAGCATCTTCGGCCACCAGAGCGACGTCTTCACGGCGTCCCGGCTCTTCGCGGTCAACGAGATCTCGGGGCTGATCCGCACAAAGCTGCCGCGCGAGCGCGCTTCGGAGCGCCTCAGCCAACTACTGCAGGGCTCGGAGATATCGTTGTCTCGTGTGGCGTTGGCCACGACTCGCTTCACGGTGACCAAAGTCGGCTGGCTTGTGCCTGAGAAAGGCGGCGTGTTCCAGTGGGACGAGACGTGCGAGCTCGGCTACTCGACGATGCTCGCGCACCGCGCGTGCAAGCGTCCATTGGAGGCCGCGCCGTCCACTAGCGGCCACGCAACCAGCAGCAGCAGCGCGCCGCCGCGCTGGAAGTGCGGCTTCTGCAACGAGCTCTTAACGGGCATGGACGCCACGGTGCAGACGTACAGCGACCTCGTCGTGCGGCTGGACGACGGCAGCCTCGCGTCTCACCAGGCGGTCCACGCGGTCTGCCACGGCGACGCGGTCAGCGTTTTGTTGGGCGTGCCCGCCGAGTCGTTCTCGCAGCTGAGCCTGCCGGGCAAGCGCTCGGCGCTGCGCCTAGCCGTGGGCCACGAGTACCACGCGATCCTCTCGCGGGCGCGCACGACGCGCGTCATCGTGGCGGACGCGCCGGCTGCTGTGGCTGTGGACATGCGCGTGGACCAGCTGCAGCCCGTGGACGCCTTCGCGACCGCGCAGGCGCTGCGCGCGCAGCTGGTGTCCCGCTAGAGAAAAACGCACCTACACCCATTCCACCATTGAGCAGAGCTCCATCCACCGCCACATGGCTTCACTTTCTGATCTCTAGGAAGCCGTTAGCTACAAAACCCCACTTGAGTGCCCTAATCTTCCTATAAACATACGATGATTGGTCAAAAAGCTTCCTACGACGCAACCCCCTCCTCAAGTCAGGGCAACTACCGTCCCCACCTCGAATACAAGCTCTCAACTGCCTTTCCCCAGAACCAAACTTTGTTTGAGGAGCTCTCCCCCTTTGGCCGTCTCTTCTTTCTACCGGTAACGTAGTCTCGGCCCATTGACGAGCGCGCATCGCCGCCCTTGTCGTCGTCCAGGGTCTCCTTCCCCAGACTCCCGCGTTCCCCCACCACTCGAGTACGCGATGACGGACGCGGCCGCCACGCAGCGCAGCGACGCGCTGCGCAAGATCCTGCTGCGCCGCTCGCTGCGCGTGTGGGCGTCCAAGGCCCGCCAGGAGCGCGACGACCTCGCCGACGAGCTCGTCCAGTTGTTCACGGCCTCGTCGCTGTCGTCGGCTTCGTCCACAGCGTCCACGCCGTCCACATCGGCCGAGGCGCTGGCGCTGCGGCCCATCACGCGCCGCCCGGGCGTCGAGGAGGTGCGCAACTGCGTGCTCTCGGCGCGGTACCCGAGCCTGCCGCCGGCGTGCGCGGCGCTACGCGGCGAGATCTGGCAGGTGCTGCTCAACGTGTACAAGCGCAACCAGCACGGCGCCGCGGCGCAGGAGTTTGAGCGCATGATGGCGCGCCTGAGCAAGCTGCCGCGCGACCCGCTGCTGGTCGACGAGTGCGAGGACGCCAGCCGCCTGCTCGTGCCCGCCGACACGCCGCCCCATGAAGTCGAGGCCAAGCGCGCGCAGGTGCAGAACGAGCTCGAGATCTTGCTGGTCTGGTTCCTCACGACCAAGTCGGTCGAGTACGAGCGCGGCATGGCGCGCGTCGTGGGCGTCTTCTTCCTGCTCAACCTGCCGCTGCCGACCGTGTACGACTGCTTTTATCAGTTTTGCGCGAGCTTTTTGCCGCACTTTGTCAACAGCGCGCAGTCGCCGTTCGCGGGCGCCGCGCTGCCGCCCACGGCGGCGCCCACCTCGATGACCGGCACGCTGTCGGCGACCGTGCTCGCGCGGCTCTCGATGGCCGACAGCGAGAGCGAGGCCTCGATCGAGTCGTCGTCGCAGGACGGCGACGCGCCCGTGGACCCGGCCGTCGAGAAGCGCGCGCGCAAGGGCCGCGAGCGCCAGCAGCTCGTCGAGCAGCTGCTCAGCTACCACGATCCGCAACTCGCGCACTTTCTGAACCAGTGGTGCCCCTCCGGCTGGAGCGAGCCGGGCGAGCTCGCGCCCGAGGCGCTATTCATGGACGACACGTACAACGCCTTTGCGCCCGCCGCGTTCGTGCACGTCATGGACCAGTACCTGCTCACGGGCGACGCGGCGTTCGGCGTGTTCGTGCTGATCGCGACGCTGATCGGCGCCGGCGAGCGGCTCACGGCGCTCCAGTCGGGTGACGCCGTCGCGCAGCAGGTCAAGAAAGAGTTCGAGGTCGTGCTCGAGGACGAGGCGCGCTGCCAGTTTGTGTGCATGCTCGCGTCGCGGCTGCGCAGCCGCACGCCCGCGAGCTACAAGTGCTCGCAGGTGGACGCCAAGGACTCGTTCTGCGCGTCGCGCCGCGCGATGGAGATCGCGTTCGACGACTCGGCGCTTGCGACGCGGAAGCGCAATCAGGCCAAGCGCGAGGTGGACATGTCGCAGTGGCAGCGCCGCGAGTCGCGGTCGCTCGCAGGCAAGACGTTCTGGTACCACATGCCCACGGGCCGCACGCAGTGGGAGCACCCGGCCGAGCACTTTGAGCCGGCGCCGGCGCTTTTCGCGCTGCCCATCGGCGTGGACGAGGTCGCGCGCCAGATGATGGGCGAGAAGCGCGGCGCCAGCAGCGACGGCTCCGTGGGGCTCCGGTACTTTGTCGTGGACTGCCGCGGGCTGCGCAGCTCGGACGACATCAAGTGCGGCAAGATCCCGGCGGCGTTCACGCTGGACCCGTCCGTGTTCGACTCGCCCGAGCTCATCGAGCGCACGATGGGCGCGCTGAACGCGATGAAGTCGCAGGTCCACATCGTGCTGGTGGGCGACGGCGTGGGCATGCCCCCGGAGCTACTCAAGACCGAGGACGTGAAGACGAGCGTGCGCGACGCCGTGCGCCACGACGCCGACGCGATGAACCGCGCGGCGCTGTTCTTCCAGAAGAAGGGCTTCCGCTTCATCAGCTGCCTCGACGGCGGCTACTCGTCGTGGCACGCGTTCATGCGCGACGACCCGAGCTGCTCACCGCACGAGCTGCTGTGCCACGTCGAGGACGAGTGCTACTACTGCCGGTACGACACGATCCTGCGCACGGGCGAGGACCCGCTCAAGCAGAAGAAGAAGGCGGCGCCGCGCCGCAAGAAGAGCGCGATGCCCACGACCACGACCATGCTGGTCAACGGCGGCGAGGGCGACGCGAGCATCGTGTCCACGAACGAGGCCGCGGTGCAGAACCCGCGGCCGAACGCGCGGCGCGCGCTGGCGCCGTCGCTGTCGCTCTCGCGGTCGTCGATCACGTCGATGAACAGCTCGCTCTCGAGCATGCGCAGCAAGCTCTCGGACGTCAAGATGCCCAAGCTCAGCGGCTGGCGGCGCAGCAACTCGACGAGCAACCAGAACGACTCGTCGTCCGAGACCGCGACGGCCGAGGACGGCGGCAGCGACCACGGGTCCTCGACCAACGACGAGACCGAGCCGCGCGCCGCAGACGAGGGAGGTGTCGCCGCCGCGGGCGCCTCCTCCGCCGACGCGGCGCCGGCGTCGCCCAAGCTGGAAGACAAGAGCTTTGTCGGCGTGTTCACGATAGACTACAGCGACGACGAGGACGACGAGGAGTTCAGCGCCGACAGCGTGGCGGCCACCAAGGCGGCGAGCAGCGGCAGCAGCAATGCGGTCGGGCTACCGGCCGTCGCCGCCGCTGGTGCCTCTGTAGCCACGACGCAGTCGGCATGAACGGAGCGAGGCGCAGCGCGACAAGGCAAAGAGTAGGTAAGGAGCGAGTCCCCCGTTTTTGGAGAGTGGATGTGAAAGGAAAATACAACAAGCGTTTTGGCATCAGTATTGAGGAAGGCGCCTTTCGGTACTGTACAGTAGACTCGTAGTGTTCACCAAGCTGAGATTTTCGTTGTTGTTGAGCTGCTTGTTTTTGAACCCATGTGTACACCATATTCACACCATATCAGGCTCTTTCGGAGCTTTTCGTGTCATTGTACACCACACTATGTTAGGGAGATGGAGCTCATGATCGCGGGTCTCTCTCGCATTTCGCCCATTTGGCCAACGGCCCCGTCCGTCGCCTCAGTGGGCCGGCAGCGCGATGGGCACCGTGCGCAACACGACGGGCTGGTCGGCGCCCGCGGCGGGCGCGTCGCCGTCGCCGTCGTCGAGCGGCAAGAAGAGCGGCAAGCGCAAGGCCGCGAGCCTCGCGACGGCCAAGGCGCGGCGCGCGTACGACGCCGACGACCTCAGCGTCGCGCACGCGCTGGCGCAGGACATGCTGGACGAGCGGCTCGCGTCGCGCGACAAGTGGCAGGTCTGCACGCAGCGCAGTACGTACGACTCGCGCAAAGGCGAACGAACGGTTGGGGAACCTAACGATCCTGACGATCGTGATTGAATTCACTAGACTTGTCGCTGATCCGGACCGAGTGCATGAGCGGTACGTGGAGCCCTGTGGCTTGTGTGGGTCTCATTGCAGGAGGCTGATAGTGCTGGCGCTGTGATCTAAAGTGCGCCGCGAACTGGGGCGCGTGGAGGAGGTCGCGGACGCCGTGCAGATGCATGTCGACGAGGGGCTCACGGCGTACACGCAGCGCCGCGAGGAGATCCAGCAGTTCATCAACGAACAGCGCGAGCAGATGCAGGGCTTTGCCGAGAAATTCGAGGCCGCCGAGAAGCTCACGGCCGAGCACAAGGACGTGACGCAGCGGCAGCTCGCCAAGATGAACAAGCGGCTCGAGAGCCACGTTGAGAAGCAGCAAAAGGCCGTGGCGGGCCTGGTCGACGACGAGTCGCTGCTCACGCACTTTGCCGGCTTCGAGGAGCGCCGCGAGGCCGAGCTCGCGGCGGCCAAGAGCGAGCTCGAGGAGCGGTTCGAGCGGCAGCTGCGGACCGTGATGGAGGACATGAACCGCAAGTTTGCGGAGCTCCAGGAGGGGCTGCGCCGCAACGAGCGCGACGAGAGCGTGCACGAGCAACGCTCGCAGAGCGACTCACACGAGCTGCACGCGGAAGTCCAGCAGCTGCTGCAGCGCGTCGCCGAGCTCGAGCACGACAGCGACCGGCTCCGCACGGACAACGCGCAGCTCAAGCAGTCGCTCGAGGCGTCGCGGCAGCAGGCCGAGGGCTTTGACGACCGCCTGATCCACCTGTCGAGAGATCTCGAGCGCCAGGCACACACGCTGCGCACGCTGCCGCCGCCCGTGCAGCACCACTATCCGCCGCCGCTGCCGCCGCACCCGCCGCCGCCGCTCCCTTCACCCGTGAACCTCGGGCCGCTCGAGCAGAAGCTCCACTTTTTGGCGCGCGACGTGGGCGTCATGGCCGACGACTACTCGCGCTGGAAGAACCACGCGGACGCCAACTACCACACGTTGCGGCAGGAGATGCTCGCGCGCGTCGGCGAGCTCGAGAACGCGCTGTTCAAGGCGCTCAAGTACGACTCGGAGCAGCACAAGTTTGAGAACCACCGGCTCAAGGACGCGTGCTTTGACACGCGCGCGGACGTCGGCGCGCTCCGCAAGGAGCTCCACATCGTGCGTGACAAGCTCGAGGAGGACTTGCGCATGCTCGCGCAGACGCGCCTCCAAAACGCGCCGTCGCCCAGGCGGGTCCACGGCGGCGGCCGCTACGAGTCGCCCGTGCGGTTTGTGCGGCGGCGCTCGCGGTCGCCGTCACCCCCCATGCGTCACCGGCGTGACGGCCCGAGCCCGCCGCGGTCGTTTGGTCGGCGCATCTCGGACGTGGAGCAGAGCTACTTGGGCGGGCCGTTCTACGCCACAAGGAGCCGTAGTCGGTCGCCTCCACCCCCGGGTGGCCGTCGAAGCCGGGAGAGCTCGCCTCGCCGTCCTCGAAGCCGAAGCCGCAGTCGCAGCCGCAGCCGCACTCGTGCGCACCACGGGCCGCCGCCGACCACGACGGAAATGCTGTACCGCCCGCTCAACCGCCCCGACGAGCCGGACCGGCGACCGTCCAGTGCGGATGCCCCCATGGATCCGTACAGTGGCGGGCCGTATCCAGCTGGCGCGCGACCACCGCGGCGTCCGTCGCGGCCCCGTGAGGTCATCGTGATTGAAGACGGCGACGAAGAAGGCGAAGTCAACAGCAACGAAGCCGCGAGTGACTCAGGGGGAGCAGCAACGACGAGTACCCCAGTACCTCCGCCTCACATGGCGCCGCCCGACCCGGTGCTGGACGAAGCCGACGAGCGAGTAGCCACAATTCAGCGCGAGCTCATGGACGAGCGGTTGGGGGGGAACGCTGCGAGCACGCCTGTGCCCGAGACGGACGAGCAACCGCCTCCGCCACAACATCAGCGCGCGGCCACAATCGCAGACTTGCGCGTCGGTGCGCTGCTGTACGCGTGCTTTGGCGGCGCGCCGACGTTGGCGCGCGAGTGGACGGCGTTCTTCGCGCCGCTGCGCTCGAGCGACTGCGTGGACGCGTCCGAGATGCTCCAGTTCCAGGTCCAGTACCCGGCCGTGGCGGCGCACCCTCCGTTCCTCTCGCAGTTTGTCGTCAAGGCCTTCCAAGTGCAGGGCGAGGCGTTCGCGCCGCAAGATTCTAGCGCTGCGGACGTGCTGGCACTTGCGAGCGTGGACGCAAACCGGGTAGCGAGCGAGTTTGGCCAGATCCTGGCAGCTCTTCGCGACGAATGGACACGGCTCGCGATCCAACTGCTCACGGATGCGCTCGCGCAGCACAGCGAGGGCGTCGCTCTCACGGCGCCGCCGTCTTTGGAGGCGGACGCGACTGTCGAGGCCGAGCGCGCGTTCCTCAAGGCCCACGGTGCGTGGGCACAGGCCCAGACGAGTGTGCTCACGGCCTTATTGAACCAGCAGCAAGGCGACTGGGGCGACGTGTGGCGCGCCGTTGGCGTCTTCAAGCCGGCGCCCGGCGTGTTGGTGTTCCTCGCGTGCTTTGACGTGGTGGAGGCGTCGCGCGAGCACGCGCTGGACGCGCGGTTCCGCCTGAACGCATTCGGCCGCGCGCTGCTGGCCAAGCTGTGGGAGTGCGCGCTGAACAAGGTGCCGCTGCCGCTCTTCGTCGAGTGCTCGTGGCTGGACGACCAGTCGGCGGGCCCCAAGCGGACCATGCCGCTGCTCGCGGTCGCGCACGTGCTCACGACCGTGCTACTCCACTTTTCGCCGCGCGCGCAGCTGCTTCACGGGGACAAGCGCGACCACGCAGTCGCACAAAGCGTGCGGCTGCTCGCGACGGCATTGCGCGTCGGCGGCAAAGCCCTAGGCGAGACGGACGTGGTGCAAGGGCTGGGCGACGCGTCCCCGCCGCTCGAGCTCGAGCTCAAGTCCCTGGAGTGGCCGCAGGCCGTGAACCTGGACAGCTTTGCTGAGGTCGTTCGGCTGCTGGGCGAGAAGCGCCAAAGCTCGTGAACGTGGACTTGATGTCTCTCTCTATTTCATCCATTTCTTCAGTAGTGTCTATAATGGAAAATGAAGAATCTCTTGTGCGTAATAAGACATCTACAGCGTCGTGTAGCGCGCGCTGGTCGAGCTGGAGCGCGAGGGTCGTCGGGTTGAGAGCAGGTATCGCTCGTCCTCGGGCTGCGAGAGCGAACTTCCGTCCTCGAGCTCGTTCTCCGCGCGCGACGACTTGGACGCGTACTCGAGCAGCCCGAAGCCGGCCATGACCAGCGCCGAGCCGAGGAGGCACTCGGCCGAGAAGTGCGTGTGGTGGAGCCAAACGTCGAGCGCGCCGGAGAGCGGGATCGTGAGCATGCAACCGACGCTCGTCTCCAGCGGCGACGTCCAGGTCAGCGACAGCGGCATGCACACGTTGAAGACCACTGCGAGCGCGCCGCTGAGGAAGAGCAGCGCGAGCCCGTCGACAGTCGTGGGCCAGCCGAGCGGTTCGTAGAGCGCGTCGAACGGCGAGACCGCGAGCGCCACGCTGCCCAGAAGCCAGATCGGGGTCGTGAGCAGGCCCGAGAGGCCCGTGAGGATCACGACGGTCGCGGTATCCGTGATCTCCTCGCCCAGGATGGCCTTGAAGGCCACCTCGTAGCCGCCGTAGAGCGCCGCCGAGACCACGACGAGCGCGCCAGAGACCACGCTCTCGCTGCGCAGCGCCGCGAGGTCCAGGCGCCCGCCGCCGGCGTCCGCGTCCTGGTACATGAGCACGAGCGTGACGCCGACAAACGCCGCGACGACGCCGTACACTTTGGCCAGTGACACGCGCTCGCGCAAGAAGCAGACCGAGAAGCAGTACACAAAAAGCGGCGAGCAGTTGAAGATGGCGGTGCCGGCCGCGACGCTCACGCCCGCGAGCGCGGCGTACCAAAAGTAGTCGGCCGCGCAGTAGAACACGCTGAGCGCGAGCGCGATCTTGGTGAGCTGCGCCAGCGGGACCACGCTGTGGCGGTGGAGGATCGCGACGGGCGCGGCGCGCCAGGGCGTCTCGTGGCGGTCGCGCGGCGTGCCGAAGAGCTTGAAGTAGACGACCGTCAGCGGCAGCAGCACGGCCTATTGCATGGCGGAGGAGGGTGAGAACGGGTGAGAACGGGTCCGGCAGCGGCAAGTGTGCGGAATGGGAGCCACGTACCGTGGCCGTGTGGTTGAAGCACACGATGAAGAAGGGCTTGCTGAACCGCATCTTGGCCTGACAGAACCGGGTTTGTTAGTGCGCGGGGACCTCGGCGGTTGCGGGCCACGCGCTACGCACCTGCAGCGCCTGCGAGGCCTCGGCCTGGAGCACCCACGACAAGATGAGGCCTGCACGTCCAGCGGACCAATAGAGAGTGTTAGCATCAAGCGGCCGTTGTGGACACAAAGAGAGAGAGTCTAACGCACCGGCGAGCGCGAGCAGCCCCGCGGCGTGGAGCGTGAGCCAGGGCCGCTTGACCACGCCCATACCGGGGCCGCGCATGGACGCCGGGTGAGAAAGTACGTCACTGGCGGTGGTGGGAGTGATGTTCATGTTGGAAATGTTGGGAGAGTTGGGAGCGTTCGCAATGTTGGGAACGTTGGGAGCGTTGGCGTTGGCGCGCAGCGTCCGCTCCGGGTTGGCGTCCATCGCAGTGGTGCTTTCCGTCTGTCAGCCACAGCCACTTCAGTTTTTGGAGGTGAGACAACAAACGGGGGATTTGAATAGTGTGGTGCACACTAAATCCGTTTTTCTGGGATCCGTGATGGTTGCGGTGTGTGTTGCGCCGCTTTTTTGGCTCGGTTGTCCAACGCACCAAGTTGGTTTGTTGGCAAAAAACTGGTTTGCCCAACCGGTTTTTCGCATTTCTGGAAATGAAACAGCGAGACAACAGGAACAAGTGAAGAAACCCAGGACCACCGACGACGACAACCTCCGCCAGCTTCCGCCATCTCCTGCCCCCATGGCCACCTCCACGCACCAGAACGCCGCCCACGCGGGCGCCACGGGCGCCTCGCCGCGTGCGGCGTCCCACGACCGCTCCAACGGCGCGCTCGCGGCCGCCAACGACCACGCGGTGGCGCATCCGCCGCCGCCGTCGGAAGAGCTGCCGCATCTACCGACCGCAGCTGCGACACGTCCGCGCAAGCGCGCGTACGAGCACGTGGACGGCGCCATGCAGTCCGGAAAAGACCGCCACGGCGACGCGCGTTTTCTCGAGCGGGACAAGCGCGTGTGCGTCGAGGCCACGCCGACGACGTCCAGTGCCAGCGCCGGCGAACTGCCCAACGGGCTCGTGGCGTTGGCCGGCAGCACCACTTCGCTGGAGCGCGTGGAGCTGGAGATGAGGGCGCTGCAGGCGAAATACGAAGAGAATGCGCGCCAGCACCTGGCGGTGATCCAGGACACGAAGCAGCGCGTGTCGGACGTGCTGGGCAAGCTCGAGCAGCTGCAGCGCGCCGGGAACCTCACGGCGCACGAGCTGCAGGCGCTCCGCCAGGACTACAACCGCCAGATCGACGCTGTGCTGGCCAAGGTGGATGCGCTGGCCAACATGTCGAGCCAGCGCACGGCGCTCAACATCGACAGCGTGACCGCCGAAGAGATTCACCAGCTGCGCGAGGAGCTCGCGATCTGCAAGGACGAGCTCACCGAGATGGAGCCGCGCCGCGCGTCGGTGGAAAACGAGTTTTTCCAGCGCATGGAGCGTTTTTCGAACCAGCTCGACCACGTGCGGCTCCAAATGTCCAAGATGGAACAAGACCTGCTGCAAGAGAACGCCGTCAGCCGTCGCAGCCTCGAGAACCTCTTGTCGCGTCAAATGGCGCAGTATCGCCACGCACAGGGTGTGGAGAACAAGCGTTTGCGGGACGAGATGGACGAGCTACGCTCCGACATGTGTGAGCTGCTCAAGGAAATGCATCTTCTCAAGGAGCGCACCAAGTACCTCGGTCGCGAGCCGCGCCGCGGCGCCGGCCCGTCGTCCAGCCTCACGTTCCCTCGCTACCCGAACACGGATCTCCATCACTCGAGCAATAACTCGTACACGACTGGCTGCACGAGCTACCTTTACGCGCCGACGCAGTCGCGCGTACCCGTCCATGGCGACGACGAACTTTATTGCCAGCATCACCACTGCCCGGCTGGGATCCCGCACGGCCACGGCGTGGCTCACGGCCCACCCATCGATCCGCGAGAGCCGAGCCCGCCGCGGCTCACGAAGAGCGCACTGCTGCAGGCTAGCCAAGCGGCAGCTGCAGCGCCGCGCATGGCCGTGCCCGTGGTGGACCACCGTGACCTCCCACGGTTCTGCCCGAGCCCGCACTACTCGTCGCGCTCGTCGAGCGTGTCCGGGCGAATCAGTGCCACGCGCGACGAGCACGCGCAGCCAGACGACGGACAGGTCGACGACAAGGAGATCGAACGACGGCTACTGGAGAAGCACCGGCTGTTCTGGATCAGCGAGGGCGCCGGCAGCGTCTCGCAGGCCTCGATGGAGCCGCCGACGCCCAAGTTCCCCGACGAAGAATGAGATGGCAGCAACGAACTCGAAGGCGAGTTTTTTTATTTGACTAGGTAGCTGCAACTCGTTTGTGTGTAGTAGGACGTAGAGGTAGTACAGTAGCCGATCTTGATGAATATGACACGCAGCGAAAAAGAGCAAATGGAACCTGCAGCAGTTGCCGCAGCTCAACCCATTCGGATCTTTTGACGACGGAGCTCCCTCGTTTCGGATGTGGTGGTATCCATTGTACCTAGTTTTGGCATGTGACAATGGCAAACGGCAGGTGTTGCCATGCACATCACCAAACGAGTTGTCAGTCCATGCCCTAAACCCGCATGTATATACGATATTGAAGGTTTTGGGAGCATGTTCAGGAATGCAAACGGGTGCGGCACATCACTGTGGTATGCGTTTTCAGAGGCTAAGCAGACAGCCCATGTCGGCGGGCACCAACGTTTCGAGCCTTGGCTTGCCCAACACCTGCGACTCCTGGAGAATGGCCCCAACTCTGTTTGTTGGCAACAGCCTCGATGGCCTGGAACAACCCCGCGACTGGGAAGCGGAGCGATCGTGACCGGAACCACTTCGAACAGGCGATCCCACCGTCTCCCCCCTAGCGGATTAGACGTGGAGAGAGAGTGAGAGCGCGAGAGATCACACTCTACAGTACTCAGTCTCCGGCCAAGGTTCGCGTTCCGGCGACTTCCCAACGCCAACTTCTGGTCAACTTCCCAACGGGTAGCGAGCGCGCGCTGCCGCTAAATTCAACTCCCAACGTTTTCCGCCGAGACACCATCGAGGGATTCAAGCCGGCCCGGTCATTATAGTCTCCAGTTAGTCGCGTAACCCTCACGGCACGTTCTCCAGTTAGTCCCGAATGATTTCTCGAACTTCGCGGCTCACTTGGCGGCTCGAGCGGCTACTCTCGGCGCTCGTGGCGCTGCTCTGGCTCGCTTCTGGTGCCACCGCTGCCACAGCCACCGCGTCGCTGCCCGAGGGCGCGTACTTCCGGCCGCTGCCGCCCGAAGCCTCGGGCCGCGTGGGCACCTCGGCGGCCTTCCGCCGGTCGCCGTGCCCGGCGATCAACGCGCTCGCCAACCACGGGTACATCGCCCGCGACGGCAAGGCGGTCACGGCGCGGGCGCTCAAGGCCGCGGCCATGAAGCACTTCAACGTCGACAGCCGGTACGCCGACACGCTCGCGGCGCTCGCCAAGAAACCGGTGTTCAATCTCGACGAGCTCAGCGCGCACAACGTCGTGGAGCACGACATGTCGCTGGTCCACAAGGACGCGTTCTACGGGCAGGACCCGGCGATCACGGACGCCGCGCTCGTCGACGACTTTGTGGGCCACGTGGGCGCCGCGGGCGTGCTCGACCCGTGGTTCTTCGCGCGCACGCAGCAGCGCCGGCTACGCGAGTGCATGGCCCACAACCCGCAGTGCGAGTTCAGCAACGAGTTCCTCCTGAGCGTCACGCTCGGGCGCCAGGGGCTGCTCATGCGCGTCATGGGCGGCCGCAACGACGAGGCCGTGGACCTCGAGACCGCCAAGATGCTGCTCGTGGACGAGAAGCTCGCGCCGACGTGGGCGAGATCCAGCAAACCCATCTCGCAGCGCGACATCCAGGACTCGCGCGAGCGGCTCTTCGCGCTGCTCAAGGCCTCGGGCGAGTGGCTCGGCGACGGCTTCGGCTCCACGAGCCAGCAGCTCGTGAGCGACGCGAACGCGACCCAGTGCCTCCAGGTGGCCAACAAGACGCTCGTGGTCGCCGCCTGCGACGGCGGCGCTACGAACGCCGCGCAAAAGTTTCTGCTCGACAGTCAGCAATGCCTCACCACCGCCGCCGGCGGCTGTATAGAAGTCGCAGCGGCGAGCAACACGACAAGTGCGTGGATCGTCGAGGCTTCGTGCAGCGCCGAGCTCATGCCCTCGCAGCGGTGGCGGTATGACGCCTCCGGACGGCTGCGGCCAGTCTACGCCCCTAATTTATGCCTCGATATCGTCACCAGTCCAGGCCTTCTACCCAAGGTTACAACCGCGAACTGCTCGACGCGCGCCGAGCAGCGCTTCTTCGCCTACTACAGCAACTTCCAGCCGAGCGTGAGCCGGCTCTCGAGCATGGACGCCCCGCGGTTCTGCCTCGGGCTCGACGTCGGCGCGACCATGAGCTCGGCGCTGGACCTAAGCCCGGTCGTCGTGACGCCCTGCGACTCACTGAACGACGCGCAGGAGCTCACGCTGGACGAGAGCAAGCGCCTGGTGTTCGCGTACGACCCGACACAGTGCGTGGACCTCGGCGACAGCGCGAGCCCCGCGCCGCTCGTCCAGAAACCCTGCTCCGACGGCTCGACCAAGTGGCGGTACGACTCGCTCAGCCGGTTGCGTCCGACCGCGAACCCTTTCAAGTGCGTCCAGTTCCCGGATGGCGGCAGGACCATCAGTACCAGCAGTACGGGCACCACGACACAGAGGCGCGTCGCGCTCGCGGACTGCGCCGACGGGCTCGCGCAAAAGTGGTTCATCCAGGACACCAAGAACGCCGACATCCGGCCGGCCGACCAGTTCTACCGGCCCAACGTGTTCGAGTCCTCAGGCAAGCCCGGCACCGCAGCCGCGTACAGCCGCTCGCCGTGCCCGGCGCTGAACGCGCTCGCAAACCACGGGCTGCTGCCGCGCAGCGGCCGCAACCTCACGGCGCAGCAGGTCAAGAAGGCCGTGGTGGACCACTTCAACATCGACCCAGCGTACGCGCAGGTGCTCGTCGCGCTGGCCAACCGCACGGTGTTCAACCTAGACGACCTCAGCGTCCACAGCGCCGCGGAGCACGACATGTCGCTGGTCCACGCGGACGCGTTCTTCGGACAGGACCCGGCCGTGGCCGACCTCACGCTCGCGGCCGAGCTCATGCGCCACGTGGGCGCGTCCGGCGCCATGGACGTGCTCTTCTTCGCGCGCACGCAGGCGCGCCGCCTACGCCAGTGCCAGGCGCGGAACCCGCAGTGCGACTTCAGCAACGAGTTCCTCATGAGCGTCGCGCTCGGGCGTCTCGGGCTACTCATGCGCGCCATGGGCGGCGCGAACCAAGACCGCGTGGACCTCGCGCGCGCCAAAGCGTTCCTCGTCGACGAGCACTTCCCGCCCGACTTTGTGCGCTCGCCCACGCCCGTCACGCAGGCCAACATCCAGGAGACGCGGCTCCACGTGTACGCGCTGCTCAAGGCGTCCAGCGACTGGCTCGTGGATGGCTTCCTCAACAGCAAGACGGGCGTCGCGGTCGTGAGCGAGGGCGCCGGCCACGCGCTGTGTCTCGACCTCACCGACGCCGCGGTGGGCGACGGCGACAGCGCCGCTGCTATCGTGGTCGCAGCATGCGATAGCGTCAAGAACTCGCAGTTGTGGCTGCTGGACGAGCGGCAGCGGCTCGTGAGCGCCTCGAGCGGGCTGTGCGCGAGCGCCGTGGACTTTGGCGCGCGCGCCGGCACGCGCGTCGCGCCGCTCGAGTGCACCGAAGACGACGCGAGCAACCAGCAGTGGACGTACGACTCGTCGGGCCGGCTGCGGCCCACGCACGCCGCGGGTCTGTGTCTCGACGCCAACAGCGAGACGCCCGTGAAGCCAGGCAGCGCCATGATGCTGGGTGACTGCGACGCGACGGCGCGCCAGCGCTTCTACTCGATCTACGAGCGCTTCCGGCCCAACGTGAGCCACCTCAACAGCATCGAGCGTCCGGAGCTGTGCGTGGCCGTGGCGCGCGTGTCCACGGACGACGGCGCCGCCGTCGAGGCTGCGCCGTGCGACCCGCTGCTGGACGAGCAGCAGCTCACGATGGACGCGCGCGGGCGACTCGTGTTCAAACACAGCGACAAGTGCCTCGCGGCGTCGCCCGACACGCCGTCGGCCGTGGTCCAGGAGACGTGCGGCGACGCGGCGCGCCAGCTCTGGCAGTACGACTCGCTCGGGCGGCTCCGCTCGGCGGCGACGCGCAGCCGGTGCCTTGCGCTCTCCGGCGGCAGTAACAGCGCAAGCGCGTCCTCGCTCGTGCTCGAGGGCTGCGGCGACGCCGGCGCGCAGCGATGGTTCGCGTCGGACGCCAAGGACCCGAACAGCCGGCCGCTGAACGCGTACTACCGACCGAACCGCGACGAGTCCTCGGGCACGCTCGACACGCGCGCCACGTACAGCCGCTCGCCGTGCCCGGCGCTCAACGCGCTCGCGAACCACGGCATCATCAGCCGCGACGGCCGCAACCTCTCGCGGATCGACCTCGCGGGCGCGGCCGTCGCGACCTTCAACCTCGAGCCGGCGCTCGCCGAGGCGATGCTCCAGGGGCTCCCGGACGACTTTCGCAGCCTCGACCAGCTCAGCCGCCCTGCGCTCTTCGAGTACACGGGCTCGCTGGTCCACAGCGACCTGTTCTTTAACCCGGACCCGGCCGCGATCGACCCGGAGGTCGTGCGCGACCTCTTTGCGCACGTGGGAAGCGAGAATTCGGTGGACCTCGCGTTCTTCGCCGCGGCGCAGTGCCGCCGGCTCGACTCGTACGCGCAGCGCGTCAGTGGCGCCCCAAGCGAAGCCGCGATCCGCGCGTTCAAGTTCCTCAAGCCAGGGCTCGTGCTGCGCGTCATGGGCGGCCAGAACGACGAGGCTGCGTCGGCCGACGCCGCCAAGCTGCTGCTCGTGGAAGAGCGCCTGCCCGACGGGTTCCTCCCGCCGGCCGAAGTGGTCTCGCTCAACGACGCGCTGGACAGCGCCACCAAGGCGCAGGCGCTGGTCGAGACGGGCGCGACGAGCGCGACGGGCGTCGGCGGCGCCAGCATCGCATGGCTCGACCAGCCGTTCCGCCCCAAGAGCGCGCTGATCTACGCGCTGCGCGACAGTGGGAGCGCCAGCGGCAATGGCAGCGACCGCATATTGTGCCTGAGCCTCGCGAACGGCGCCGCGACGCTCGCGGCCTGCAACGCGACACAGCCGGCGCAGCGGTTCACGTACGACGCCGCGCAGCGGCTGGTTGTGGACGCCACGGAGAGCTGTCTCGACGTGGTCGACGGCCGCGTGGGCGGCGGCGCGGCCGTGAGCCACATCGACTGCACGGACTGGCCGCACCAGAAGTGGACCTACGACGCCAGCGGGCGGCTCCACCCGCAGCACGCGCCCAAGTTCTGCCTGAGCATCGGCGCGGAGGGCAAAGGCGCGATCGCCAAGTGCAGCGACGCGCGCGAGCAGCGCTTCTTCGCGGCGTTCCCGGCGCTCGCGCTGCGCGACCAGCAGCTCGTGAGCGCAGCGTCGCTGCCCCCCAAGAACGCGCTCGGCCAGCGAGTCCAGCTCCAGTTCACGCATTGCCTCAGTGTGGGCGGCGGGGACGAGCCGCTGGGCGTGGACGAGTGCGACCAGCACAAGGCCGCGCAGCAGCTCTTCTCGCTGGACGACGCGCAGCGGCTTGCGGCGATGCACGCTGGTAATGCCGCCACGTGCGTGACGCCCGTGGGGAATGAGCTGCGGCTGCGTGAATGCGCCGACGCCTCGAGCGCCACTGAGGTGCCCTCTTGGTCCTACGACTCGCTCGGACGCGTGCACCTTGGATCTACGATGGGGCGCTGCCTCGCGGCCGGCGCGACCGCGGACGAGTCCGTGCGCGTGGAGGCGTGCGCGTCGGCGGCGTCGCACCGCTGGCTCGTCGCGCGGTTCACGGCGCGCACGCCCGACATCTCGATCGGCGGCAGCGGCCCCGGCAATGAGAGTGCGGCGGCGCCGATGAGAGCGTCGCCACGTGGGCGTTGGATGTGCCTACTAATCGTGCTCGCGATGACGACGCTGGCCGTGTGAAGTATGCACAATAGAAGCAAGTGTTACAAAATTACAAGTGAGACCTTCTCTTTTTGTACACTCGCGAGCTGAGATCTCTTCCGAGAGAAGCCACGAATGGCTGGTGCGCGCAGTCACGTGTCCAGCGTGGCGGTCATACATTGATCAAGTCACGCAATCGGTTTTCGACCGGTCCGAGTCGGACAGGTCAGGCGCCACGCTGGCATTTTGACTGGGCGTTTGTATGCGTCGAAACGTGCCTGACCAACGGCGCAAAAACGATGCACCATCGAACAGGTCAGGCACACCCTCGCGGGAATCCAGTGGCTCTGTGGCGGTGGGTTCACCCACAGACGGTCTCACTTTGGAGTCGCAGAGCTACTAGTATTGCGACCATTCGCGAATCCGCCAGCTAATAGAACAGCCATGCAGTACCTCAAGAAGGAGTCGAGCGTGTGCATGCTCTCGTCGCCGTCGACCGAAGGCACGACGCGGTACATCGAGATGGGCGACGCGGACCCGACGATCGCCGTGCTGGACGAAGACCCGCGCGACGACCGAGAGCACTCCAAGGCGTGCACGCTCAGCTGGGAGAACCTCAGCTACACGGTGCCACTCAAGCACGGCCGCGACAAGCAGATCCTGCGCAATGTCTCCGGGTGCTGCCGCCCTGGTGAGATGCTCGCCGTCATGGGGCCCTCTGGCTCGGGCAAGACCACGCTGCTTGACATCCTCGCGGACCGCGTGGGCTCCGGCTCGATCGGCGGCCGCATCGAGCTCAACGGCGCGTCGCGCCGTACGCGCGCGTTCCGCGCCGTGGCGAGTTATGTGGCGCAGGAGGACTCGCTGCTCGGGTCGTTCACGGTGACCGAGACGCTGCGCATGGCCGCGCAGCTGAGCTTACCGAGCCGCGTGACGCGCGCGATGATCGAGGAGCGCGTTGTCGCGGTGGTGGGCGTGATGGGACTGCGCAGCTGTGCGGACACGCTCGTGGGCGATCTCTTCCGCAAGGGCCTCTCGGGCGGCCAGCGCCGGCGGCTCTCGATCGCGATCGAGCTGCTGTCGAACCCGTCGATCCTGCTGCTGGACGAGCCGACGTCCGGGCTCGACTCGTCGGCGACGTACAACGTGATGAAGTTGCTGTCGGGACTGTGCCGCGACCACCAGACGACTGTGGTGTGCACGATCCACCAGCCGTCGTCGCTGGTGTACGACATGTTTTCGTCGATCTTGCTGCTGAGTTCGGGGCAGACGGTGTACTGCGGCGGCCGCGAGGGCGCGCTGGCACACTTTGCGGGCGCGGGGTTTGCGTGTCCGACGTACGCGAACCCGGCGGAGTACTTTATAGAGCTGGTGAACGACGACTTTGAGGGCCACGGGGACGTTGGGCGGCTGGTGCGCGCGTACGAGGAGAGCTCGGCGGCCAAGCAGGTGGCGCAGGAGATCGCGGCGGTGCGTAACGGCGGTGGCGGCTACGGTGGTGGCGACGCCGCCCGCACAGACGTGATCGACGACGGTTTTACGACAACGGGAACCGCCACAAGCGAGGTGCCGTCGGCGCTGCGCCAGTTCTGGGTCATCCTGTACCGCAGCTCGCTGAACAACGTCCGCAACCCGGGGATCTACTGGGTGCGGCTGGCCATGTACATCATGCTGTCGTTCATGGTGGGCACGATGTACCTGTCGACGAACAAGGACCTGACGGACGACGACATGGTGCCGCTGCTGTTCTACGTGCAGGCGTTTCTGGTGTTCATGTCGGTGGCGGTGCTGCCGTTCTTCATCGAGCAGCGGTCGGTGTTTCTGCGCGAGCGCACCAACGCGCAGCTGCACGTGGGGAGCTTCGTGGTGGCCAACTTTCTGGCGGCGCTGCCGGGGATCTTTTTGATCGCGCTGTTGTCGTCGCTGCTGGTGGTGCTGCTCGCGGGTCTGAACTCGTTCGGGTGGTTCTTGCTGAACCTGTTCTTGTCGCTGGTGGTGGCCGAGTCGCTGATGCACGTGATCGGCGCGGCCGTGCCGCACTACATCGTCGGGATCGCGTTGGGCGCGGGCGTGTTCGGCATGTTCATGCTGTGCGAGGGCTTCATGGTGCCGCGCGAGGCGATCCCGGACTACTGGATCTGGGGGTACTACCTGGCGTTCCACTCGTACTCGTTCGAGTCGTTCATGTACAAGCACTTTGCGTACGAGGACTCGCCGCGCGCGATGGAGATCCTGAAGCGACTCGGCATGGACCACGTCGACGTGCCGCGCAATATGGCCATCCTGGCGGCGTACGCGTTCGTCCTGCAGCTCATCTTTGCCTTCATTCTGTACAAGTTCCACACAGGTCGTCGCTAGAGGAGACCGCAAGAATATTTATTTGCCTCTTCTGCTCCATCGTATGTAATACTGCGGTTATCAA
Source organism: Pythium folliculosum (assembly GCA_023336295.1). Classification (NCBI taxonomy): domain Eukaryota; phylum Oomycota; class Peronosporomycetes; order Pythiales; family Pythiaceae; genus Pythium; species Pythium folliculosum. Next base: position 26,878 of record JAADWV010000262.1, read on the forward strand.
AAGCGTCACATCGGGTTTTCCAAAATTTGAATATCAAGAATCAATTTAAATCGCGAAAATCACATTCCGTGTCGCTAACCTATATTTTGGCTGTTCTGTTAGACCTACCGTGTTTTGTCACCACGCCCTCGTCGCCATTCATGCAAACCGAACAGCTCCAAACATTTTCGGAAACGAAAGGAGAAAAAAAAATGGTGCGACGTAAGCGCAAGGGATTGGTGAAGGAATCGCTCGTGGGCGACGCCGCCGCGGGCGCGCCCCCGGCGGCGGACGTGCGCGCCGTGCTGCGTGACGTGCCGCTGAACGCGGTCGTGCCGTTCTTGGTGGAAACCGACACCAAGAAGCCGCGCGCGGTCGCCGAGAGCGAGCCGCCGCTGGAGCTCGCCGCGTGGTTCGCGGACTCGCTGTGCGGCGCGCGCACGCGCTTCGAGCAGCTGCGCGCGCTGCAGGCGTTCCGCGCGGGCGTCAAGCGGCTCACGGGCGCCGAGCCGGGCTTCGCGGCGTTCGCCGAGGCGACCTGGCGCCTGTTCGCGCGGCTCCACGGCGACGCGTCGCTGCAGCCGCTGCAGAAGAACTTTGCGCTCGTGCTCAACGACCTCGCGGCGCTCCACATGAACGGCGCCGCCGCCGACGCGTGGCCCATCGAGGCGGTCGCGCGCGAGGAGCTGCGCGCCGTGCTTGCGGCGCTGTGGGCGGCCACGGGCGGCGACGCCGACGCCGTCGCGCGCCGCATCAACCACCTCCAGTCGCTGCTCGATGTGCCGTTCTTGCTGCACGTGCTTGTGCGCGACAGCGACAGCGGCGCCGCAACCAGCACGCTGCGCCGCACGGTCCAGTTCCTCGCGGACCAGCTCACGGTGCTCGTGGCGCCGATCGCCGAGTACCAGGCCGCCCACGGTGATGACGTTGGCGCCCACGCGAACGACAAGAAGGAGGAGGAAGACAACGAGACCCAGGCGGCGGGTGCAGGCTCGTCGAGCGCTACGAACGCCGTGCTCATCGCCTCGGAGCGCGCGAGCGTCGCGCTCAAGTGCATCATCGTGCTGGGCAGCCTCAAGGAGACGCTGTACGAGCAGCTCATCGGCGGCGGAGACGTGGCGTTCGCGGACACCGCGGTGGACGTGGGGCGTCTGTTGGACCACTGTACGCTCATCTTGAAGACCCGCGTGGTCCACAAGGATCTGCTCACGCAGACCGGCCTCGCGTACTGCCTCGTGCTGCGCGTGATGCTGCTCGGCTCGCTCCCGAGCGGCCGCGACGCGTCGGCCACGAGCGACGCCATCCAGTTGCTCTTCAACACCGTGTACCAGAGTGAGTCGCCGCTGGTCGCCGCGCTCGCGGACGGCGTGCGCGACCACGTGACGCAGGACATGCGCGGCTTCAGCGACTTTGCGCGCCTCGCGGTGCTGCGCGGCTTCGTCAACAGCCTCTCCGAGGACGAGCTCACGCGCGCGATCGCCGACGTGCGCGCAGACGCGGACGCGGCGCGCTCAATCCTCGACTTTGTGTTCCACACGGTTCACGACTACTGCGGCGAGGAGTCGCTCAACACGCGCCTGTACGCGTTCCAGGTGCTCGAGGCGTTCCTGCGCCGCGCCGTTGGCGTCATCACCAAGCGCGCGTCCGTCGATGCCTTGCCGCCCATCGCGCAGTCGACGGTCGCGAACCTCACGAGCGCCGTGCTGCTCAACTGGGAGAACCCGTCCAAGCGCGTGAACCAGTTCATGCACCTCATGTTCACGCACATCGTCAACTTCCAGGTGCTCGCCGGCGCGTTCGACGCGTGGAAGGTCCTCGCCGTGGCCCGGCTCACGCAGCTGCCGCGCCACAGCCGCGCGCGCTACGGCGGTCTGTCGATCCTCGTGCCGCAGTACGGCGCCGCGACGCTGCTCGCGGAGCACCCGGGCCTTCTCCAGTCGATCCTCTACGCCGTCGGCATCAAGGACGTCTCGGCCGCGGCCGCGGCGCTGTTCACGCAGATCTTGGACGAGCTCAACACAAGCGGCGCGCGCGCGGATGAGACCGCTTTGGCGGTGTGGCGCGCCCACTGGATGGGCGACCTCGTGGACGTGCTGCTCAGCGACAACGCCAAGCTGCGGAGCAGCGTCGCGATGTACGCGCTGCCGCTGCTGCTCAAGAAGGACCCGGCCTGCGTCGGCGCGCTCATCGACAAGCTGCGCGCGCAAGGCGCGCAGCTTGGCAGCATCGACGTGGCGCTCTGGGCGATCATCGAGGTGCTCAAGTTTGCGCGCCGCAAGATCGCGCCCGAGAACCTGCTCGGGCTCTCGGTGGCCGAGATCCAACAGGGCCTCGAGCACACGCGCGCCGACGCGCGCGGCGCCGCGTTCGAGGCGCTGTGCGCGTCGCTCAAGTCCACGCACCTGCCGACGCCCGCCGAGATGCAGCTCATCAAGCGCTTCCTCGTGGTCAGCGCCAAGGAGATCACGGCCGCGACGCGCGTCAACTCGCTCAACGGGCTCAAGACCGTGTTCTTCCGCGTCAAGGAGTTTGTGCGCGTCAACGACAAGGCGGTCGAGAACCCGCGCGCGACCGAGGAGGAGAAGGCGTTCGTCGCGAGCGAGGTCGCGCGCGCCAAGGCGTTCCAGTCGTGGGTCGAGCTCTTCGTGGTCACGACCGTATACCCGGGCTCGCTCGTGCAGCGCAGCATCGTGGGCCTCGAGGTGCTGCTGCTCCACCTGCAGGTGTTTGGCGCGCCCGCGCCCGCCGGCGACTCGCTGCTCATGACGCCGCACATGGTCACGTGCCTGCTCAACATGCTCATCGGCTCGTGGGACGTCGTGCGCGCGATCGCCAACGCGATCCTGGACCTGTACCCGGCCGAGTTGCCGGGCTACACCACGCGCGACGGGCTCGAGCGCCTCTGGCATTGGGCCATGACGCTCTGCGTGAGCCCGCGCCAGCGCGAGAGCGACGCCGGCGCCCACTTTTTGCTGCTGCTGTACTCGCGCAGCGCGTCGCTCGCGGCCCACGACGTCGCGGAGCTGCCGGCCTCGCTGCCCAACGGTGCGGCCATCCAGGATGCGCGCGTGCGCATCGTCCTCAAGCTCACCGACATGGTCGCCGCGCGCCTGGCCAAGGCCGATCTCTCGCGCGGCGAGTCGCCGCTTGTCCACGGACTGCTGCTCGCGGTGCGGTACATCATCGACAACACGGCGTTTGCGCCCGTGCAGGACCGCACCGAGTGGCGTTACGCGCTTGCGCGCGTGTTCCAGTGCGTCCACGAATCCATGAAGCTGTCGCTCGCGGTCGTGGGCGACGCGACCTCTGGCGTCGGCGACGAGAAGCTCTCGGATGCGTTCGAGGGCGGCGTCGTGGGCGAAGTCTCGGCGGCCGGCGGCAAGACCGAGGCGATCCCACTGCGCGTCGACTGCCGCGGCCACCTGATCCTCGAGGACTCGGAGCGCACGGGCGGCGGAGACGGCGGCGACGGCGACGACGACGACGAGCAGCGCGCCGTCGTGGGCAGCTGGCTCGCGGCGCGCGAGTGCGGCGCGATCGTCGACATGATCATGCGCCGCGTACCGCTCCCCACGGCCAGCAACGACGACACAGCCCAGTTCTTCGCGGCCGAGCAGGCGCGCCAGTGCGGCGAGATGCTACTCAACTCGCTGTTCGAGCTCAAGCACAAGGGCGCTGTGGCGACCGCGTACGAGGCGTTCGAGGGCGTGTGCAAGTCGTTTTTGGCGCACGGCGAGAAGAACGCGATGATCGGCGGCCTGCCCTCGGCGTGGGCCGACCGCCTGCTGGACCGCCTCGAGCGCTCGGAGCAGCAGTTCATCCTGCGCCGCAGCTCGGGCTTCGCGTACAGCTTCGTCGCGATCCTGCGCGCCGAGCCGCGCAACACGGCCGCGATCATCTTGCCGCGCGTGATGAGCCACCTGCTGCGCCTCGCGTCGCAGGACACGGACGCGATGGCGGCGGCAGCGGCAGCGGCGACGGGTACGACCCCGCAGGCGCACCTGGGCTGGCGCGCGCGCGTCCACGCGCTCAACATCCTCAAGCTCATCGCGCAGGACGCCGTGCTCGCGGACGACGTGGCCGTGTACGTGGCGCAGATGCTCGAGTTCGCGATCTTCGGCTTCGAGTGCCGCTCGTGGGTCGTGCGCAACTCGTCGATGATGCTCTTCGCCGCGGCCACGCAGCGCGCGCTCGGCGACAAGCGCGTGGCCGACGGCGCCTCCAAGAACAAGATCCCGAGCGCCGAGGTCTTTTCGCGCTTCCCGCAGCTCGCGGGCTTTCTGTTCCGTGCGCTCGACAAGTTCACGCGCGCGTCGATCGCCGAGGGCGTCGTGCCGCCCGGGCTCTTCCCTGTACTCATGTTCCTCAGCCGCCTGCGCCCGACCGACGAGCTCGAGGACGCCGAGCTGCGCGCCCGTGGCAGCAAGCCGCTCGCCGACTTTGTGCCGCTCGTGCTCGCGTGCGCGTCGCAGTCGGTGCTGCCGATCCGCGACATGGCCGCCAAGGTGCTCGGCTCGATCGTGCGCGTCGACATGGCGCTGCCGCTGCTCCAGCAACTCTCGACCGCGCTGCCCTCGGGCGTGCGCCCGACGGGATCGCCCGCTGACCACGCCAAGAAGCCCCTGTCGGCCAACCACGTCCACGGCGTGCTGCTCCAGGCGCAGAGTCTCATCGCCAAGTGCCTCGCCGAGCGCGCCGCTGCCAGTGCCTCCGTCGACATGGCCGCCGTGGACGCCGTGCTCGCGTATGTGACGACCACGTTCGTGGCGCAGCACCTCTGGCTCGCGTCGCCGCGCGTCAAGTGCGCCAGCATCCGCGCCGTCGCGTGGGAGATCGTCGAGGCCGTGAGCCAGTTCGCAGCGCAGCACCCGCGTTCGCTCGCGCTCGGCGACGAGCTCACGCGCGCGGTCACGGCGGCCGCGCTCGAGCACGTGGACGCGCTGACGTCGTCGGCTGCGACGCCGAGCGCCGCCTCTGAGTACACGCGCGCGCCGGGCGACTACAACTGCCACCGCGCCGTGGTCGGCACGTTCTTCAGCCTGCTGCAGCTGCACTGGAAGCCCACGACCAAGGACGCGGCGTTCGTGGCCACGTGGGTCGCGCGCCTCGAGGCGCTGCTGCAGTGCCCCGTGCTCGAAGCGCGCAAGCGCGCGTTCAAGAAGCTCGCCAAGTTCCTCGAGGCCAAGGGCGAGAGCGCGTTTAACTTTGCGCAGGAGAGCGCGGTCGTCGTGCGGCTCCAGCGTGTGCTGCTCGCGCAGCTCGTGGTTGAGACGCACCCGACCGTGAAGACGCGGCTGCTCGAATTGCTGCTCGAGCTCCAGGACTCGCGCGCGGCCAGCAAGGCGCCGGCGCTCGCCGCCGACGCGGCCGCAGTCGACGCGTTCCTCGAGCTGCTCGCGAACTCGGCCGACGTCAAGGTCGTGGGCCCGGCGCTCCAACTACTCGCGTCGGCCGCGCGCGACGGCGCACAGAGCGAGACCGTGCTGCGCGCGCTCCGCGACAACGTGCTCGCGCGCTCGGCCGAGGCGCAGCCGCTCGGCTTGCGGTTCGCCGCGGCCGTGGCCATCGAGCGCAGCGATCTGCTGGTCGCGCACGTCGCGCTCCGCGACGGCAGCGTCGACATCGCCGTGGACGCCTGGAGCGCGGCCGTGCGGCTGCTGCAGGACGACGACAGCCACGTGCGCGGCGTGGCGCGCACGGCCGTCCACCGCGCGCTCTTGGCGTCGGTGCCGGGCTTTGCGCTCGCCGCGAGCGTGTCGGAGACGGCGCTGCTGCCGCACGCCGTGCGGTTCGTGGTGCGCACGTTCGCGTCCTCGGCCAAGGGCGTCGACGCCGTGCGCGCGCTGGTGCGCGAGGCGCTCGACGTACCGCGCGTGCTGGTGGAGAACGCCACGGGCGCAAAGGCGCAGGACTGGGGCGACCTCAGCAAGCGCATCTTCGAGGCCGAGGGCAACAACTTCTACGTCGAGCCCGACCTCGTCGCGCAGGTCGTGGCCACGTGCGTCTTCGAAGACGCCAGCCACCGCGAGGCGTTCGGTGCGCTCCAGCGCGAGCTGCTGGAAGCGCTGCGCGAGGCGCTCGCGCTGCTCAACGAGAGCCACGCGCGCGAGCAGTGGCTCGGCGGGCTCGCCTACTACGTGAGCGTGTTCCCGTCGCTCTTCAGCCTGCTCACGCTCGGCGTCGCGGCGCTGGACGCGGACGTGGACGAGTCGCTGCGCGCCGAGATCCAGCGCGAGGCCGCGCTGGCGCTGCCGTTCGTCGCGAGCGGCCACCCGCTCGTGGCCAAGGCCGTGGCGGCGCTGGCAGGCGGCGAGCGCGTCATCGCGCCGCGCGTGGTGCGCGAGCTGGTGTTCCTCTCGCCCGACTGGGCCGCGATCCAGTGAGCGGGATGAGTAATCGCCGCAATCAAAAGACCTCTAGGAATGCATACCTGACCCGCGTGGCGAATCAGTCTTCGCAGACATCCAGTCTCTGAAACCTTTATAAATGCATACATGAGCTTGTGGGTCAGCGCCGCCCTCAAAATTTGAGGAATGCAGGTGACGCCGCCGCGCATAGACGAGCCAGCAAGCGACTGAAACGAGATCGAGCTCACAGTCAAGCTCCGGATGGCGAAAGAATGAAGCCAAAAGCGCGCCACCCAACGCGTGGGCGAGCGTCGCCCCCTCGCTGGAATCCTGTACAGTAATGCGCGCTGTCTCCTCCGTGGGAGAAGCGCGCGCATCCTCGTTGGGTGCGCCAAAAGCAGCGCACAGTACGGTACTACGGAGTGGCCGTGGCATTCCTGCGATCCCACCCACCAGACCGCATTCTTCAACTCGCGCCGCGATGGGCTGCCAGGGCTCCAAGGACAAGACCGCTCGTGCGGTGGCAGTGCCAGTATCGCCATCCCCGGGCGAGACGACGCTGAGCGCGGCCGAGCTCTCGTACTTTTCCACGGCCAACATTTTGCGGTCGGCGCTGGTCGCGGCCGTGCGCACGCGCGACGCCGCGCTCGTGGACGCGATCTTGACCAAGAAGCCGGCGTTCCGCCACAACCGCATCGGCGACGCGTCGCTCGTGCTCAGCAGCTGCGCGGACGCGAGCGTCGAGCTGCTGCGCGTGTTGCTGCGCCACGGCGCGAGCGCCGACGACGGGCTCGCGGACGGCGTCTCGGCGCTCCACCTCGCGGTGATGACCAACCAAGTGCGCGTCGTGGAGCTGCTGGTCGCGCACGGCGCCGACGTGAACGCGGCGACGCGGATCCCGCAGCAGCCGCTCGACGGCCTCACGCCGCTCCATCTCGCGGTGCGGCGCGGGCTCGTGGACGTCGCGACGGCGCTGCTCGAGAGCGGCCGCGTGGACTTGGCGCGCGAGGACCCGGACGGCTTCACGGCCGTGCAGGCCGCCGTGGCGCGGCCCGCCGGGCTGCCCGTGCTCCGCTTGCTTCATTCGCTCGGGTTCGTCGAGAACCTGACCAGCGACTCTGCCGGCAAGAGGCGCGACGTGCCGCTGCTCGTATTGGCGATCCGACCAGGGTATCGTGAGACCGTCGAGTTCCTACTCAAGGCTGGGGAACGCGACGGCATCGTCAACGCAGCCGCTCGGGACAGCGCTGTGACACCGCTCATGGTCGCGGCGGCCGAGGGGCTGCTGGACCTCGTCCAGGTACTCATCGCGCACGGCGCCAACGTGAACGCCGTGCGCATCAGCGAACCGATCCACTCGACGGCGCTGTTTGAGGCGGCCTTTGAGGGCCACGACCAGGTCGTCGAGGCGCTGCTGCGCGCGGGCGCGCGCCACGACGTGCGCACGGGCGACAACGGCATGACGCCGCTCCACGCGGCCAGCAGCCACGGCCACGTGCGGTGCGTCGAGCTGCTGTGCGGCGCCGGCGCGGACGTGAACAGCCAGAGCCGCCGTGACCGCACGCCGCGAGCCAACAGCAACATTGACGACCAGCTCACGCCAGCCCACTTGGCGGCCTTTGACGGCCATCATCAGGTCATCGACGTGCTCGTGGCGAACGGTGCGAACGTGGACGCGTGCAGCGCGCGCGGCGAGACGCCGCTGATGCTCGCGGCCACGCACGGCCAGGCGGCGCTGGTCGCGCACTTGCTGTTCACGTACAAGGTCGACGTCCATCGCCGCGACCGGAGCGGATCGAACGCTCTCCACAAGGCCGTCGCGATGGGCCACGTCGACGCCGCGCGCGTTCTGCTGATGCACGGCGCGGACGCCAATGCCGTGTTATCAAGCCCAAGGCGTGAGTCACCGCTCCACATCGTAGCCGCCACAGGAAGCAGCGATGTCGCCAGCGTTTTGATGGCGCTCGGCGCGGATCCACATCTCGAAGACAGCGAGGGGAACACGCCGGCGCAGATAGCAGAGGCGCACGGCCACCACGCGCTTGCCGTGTTGCTGAACAAGAAGACCCTGGAAGGCGAAGTAGTGATATTAATAGTACCGAGTCCCGTCCAGGCGGGGTAGGTAGCGCATGCGTTGCTGTACTAGTAACGGTAGTAGTAACGCACCGTAGTGTCGCCTGGACGAATGGAGAGACGAGCAGTATTTAACAGACCAAGAGGCACAGCTTTTTGAGTTGAACACGAAAAACGGGGAGGATTCGACCGCAAGGCGATTGATTATAGGAGTGATAGCAGTCTCACACACAAAGAGCGAACAAACGGACACTACTTAGGCGCTCGCGGCCGTGATGATCTTGACCGACGTGGCCGAGAGCTGCGCGGTCGTGAGCACGGTCGCGGGCGTCTTCCAGTCGGCGGGGAACTTCTCGTTCTCGAAGAACGACTGCACGCGCGCGTACGAGGCCGTCTCGGTCGCGAGGTCGCCGAAGCGCGTCAGCGTCAGCGCGGCCTCGCCGAACGCGAGCTGGACCTGCGTCGCGCCAAACGTGTAGCCCGTGGGGTTGCCCGCGACCGTGGCGGCGAGGCGCTCCTTGCGGAGCTTGCCCATGATGGCGACGTCGAACGGCTTGGTGGCCGACGCACGGCTGAGCAGGTCCTTGAGGAGCTTGGGGTCCGTGCGCGACGGGTCGCCGCCGAGGTACGAGTCGGCGTGCGCCAGCGACGCGTCGTGCTCCACGAGGCCGTGCGTGCCGAGCAAGTTGAGGTCGAACGTGGCCGGGAGCACGCTCACGAGGCGGTCCGCGAGCGCGAGCTCGAGGTTGAACTGCGTCATGACGGCGTCGCGCAGCTGCGCGTTGGTCACGTTCACGCCCGTGCGCGGCAGGTAGCCGTGGTTCGCGAGCGTGTTGATGGCTGGGCACGGTGAGCGGCGGAAGAGCGCCTTGGTGTTGCCGGGCACGCCCGACGTGATGAGCGGGCCCGGGCGCAGGTAGGCGCCGACGGACTGGGCGTCCGAGACCGAGAAGAGCGCGACGGCGACGGCGGCGGCGGTGGCGAAGAACGAGACCATGGTGGACGTGAGGGGAGGGCGAGAAGCTGGAGGGGACTTGGCTGGAGCGAGGCAAGTTGGGGAATGAGAGTGAGCAGATCGGACCCCCGGGAGATCGGAGTCAAGGTGGTGGGAAGGGCTTCCCAGGGGGAGCCCCACCGACACGAGAGGCGCTACGACGAGGGACACACATGACACCCCACCCGATGGAAACACTGAGAGCAGCTGGGACGGCGCGCCAGCACACCAGGCTGTCGTTGCTGTACAGTACCAGCAGTGCTGCTGTTGGTTGTCACACACGCTCTCTTTTCTTTGGTTTACGGAGCCATCGGGAATGCTTGAACCTGCTTCGTGACCGAGATCTTCCCACGCTGTAATGTGCTACACTACGGTACACTCGCCCACAAACCAGGCCCTCCCGCGTGAGTGGCCGTGTCATTTCGGCGGTACAACGCGCGTCCTCGGCGGGTGCGTGGTGCTTGTGTAAACGGCCGTTGGTGGCGTTGGCGAATCCATCAGCTTTCACGCTGGACTTGTCCCGCGTCGGGACCGGGAATCGGGAATCACAGCAACGCTCTTCACGCACAGGCTGTGAATCACAGTGTGATATCGTGGCAGTGTGGTCGTGCGGGACGCCACCTGGCTGGGCGACGATGGCTACAGCCCTTGCGGCTCCCGGAGGCCGTCGTCCAGTTGAACACCAGCCCCACGGTCTCAGATATTCAACGAGTGTACTGTCCTGTGTGATCTCTTCTCGCGTCGAGGTGAGCAGCTCCTCCCCCACACCATTAGGCAACGCCAGTAGAACACGCGACAGGCCACACGGGGACAACCGGACGACCCCTCCTCCTGTTTTTCGCGTGCACGCAGTGGTACACTCACTGTACTGTACACCGCAGTCCGAACTGTCGGCTCTGTGAGGGAAGCGTTCGTCGGCTCTTCTCTGCCGTGATGAGTGGCGTGGTCATTCTCTAGCCGTCGCTATCGTCACCGAACTGGCCAGTGCAGACCGAGAGCTCCTCGCTTACTGTTAGATACAGTGGTGTGGTGGCGCCCGAACCTTGGACTTTGCTCGCCAGACCGTTCTTTGAGTGGGAGAACGCCGCCTCCATCCTCCAGCCACGTTCGAGGAAGGCCCTCGTGCCATGTGCGCGCCGTTCCGGGGTTTTCCACACACGTTCAGGGTTTTCCATGCATGTGGCCCACGCGTGTGCCAGAGCACGGGCCTCCTCGCATGGACGCCACTGCTAATAGCAGTGCCATGTGTTGCTCACGATGCCGGTGGTGCCGGAGCACCACGTAATGAGTAAGGAGGACCTTTTTCTCCATGACACAGTAGCGCAGAGAGGCGACTTTGGGGCACGTCGAAGATGAATACTATTTACGTTAGAACACGAGTGTGGGGTCTCTGACACTGGACGCTGCGTTCGCGCCTTACGTTTACGCGTTGGCGACGGCCTGGATGAGCGCCGAGGTGTTGGTGAGGCCCTCCGTCGTGAGCAGCGCCGGACGCTGGTAGCCCGCGGGGAACTTCTCGTACGCGACGAACGAGCGCACGTTCGAGATGCTCGCGGTGTTGGACACGCCGTCGCCGAAGAGCTTGACCACGAACACGGCCTCGCCGAACGCGAGGAACGAGGCCTGGCCGTCGAACGAGCACTGCGGGTTGAGCTTCTGGCACTGCGCGAGGCGGTCGCGGCGCAGCTCGCCGAGCGTATGGATCGAGAAGGGCTTGGCGTTCGACGCGCGGCTGAAAAAGTCCTCGAGCAGCGGGCCGTTCGCGAACGCCGGGTCCGCGCCAAAGTACGAGTCCGCGTGGACCAGCGAGGCGTCGTGCTCAATGAAGCCGTGCGTGCCCAGCAGGTCCAGGTCGAACGTCTCCGGCACGAGGCTCGTGACGAAGGTGGCGAGCCCGTCGTCGAGGTTGAAGTGCTTCATGACGACGTCCTTGAGGCCCGAGCGCGAGACGTTCTTGCCCGAGCGCGGCAGGTAGCCGTGGTTCGCGAGCGTGTTGATGGCCGGGCACGGCGAGCGGCGGAACGGTGTCGTGGCGCCGGGCTTGCCCGAGACGAGCGCGCCGGTCGGGCGGTAGTACGTGCCGACCGAAAGCGTCGTGATCTCCTGCTGGGCGGAGACCGAGGGCGAGGCGAGCGCAAAGGCAGCGGCGATGGCCGTGGCGAGCGAGGTGAACGAGACCATCTTGGTGTTGTGGAGAGAAGCTTGAAGGGAACGCGACTTGGCGTGGAGCAGGCAAATGCTGGACTGAGCTTTGGGAGATCGAAAGCGCTAAGTTGGCGCCCGCCTGGGGCTGTTCTCCCAACAGCAGAACACCAAGAGGAGAGGCTTCCTACGGGCCAGCTTGGTCACCAGGTGGAGGAGGGCTCTCAAGGCCCTCGTCCAGGGCCGCCCTGGGGCCGCTCGACTCACCGGAGTGAAGCCCCGTGGCGTGGAGGGATCCTCCAGAGGGATCTTAGCTTGAGACCGGAGAGGGCACTCATGTAAGAGCGAGGCAGGGGAGGGGAAACAAAGAGGAGAGAGGAGGAGACGGAGAGCGTCATCGTGGCACGCTGCGAGTTGAAGCAGGTGATCAAGTGTAATGGGCACCGCCTGGGTACTGTACTGTAGTCCCGTGTGACGAAAACCAACGCGATGGGGTAATCTCTCTGGTCGTGAGGAGCTTTCGTGCGCGGCCCCAAGGGAGTCCCTTGACGGGACTCGCCGAACCTCCAGCCAGCAGTAACGGAGACCGTGGTGGGGGGCGGGCCCCGCCCTGCCCCCCACCACGGCCCCGCCGCGGGGCCGCACTCCACGGCATTCGTGATGACAAGGGCGTGGAAACGACACTCTCCGCGGGAAGCCGAGGTGACTGACTGACTGACTGACCCTCACACATTCCGGAGGTCCATGCTCTCTGGCGGCTTGCGATCGAGCTGACCCTGACGATCGATTGCAAGGGATTCACAGGGAGGAAAAGGATTGGCGAAAATGAGCGAGAGATAAAAAGAAGGAGAGGGTTTAGGAGAGAGAGAACTTGGCTCCTCGTTCTCCTCCTGCATGCTAGTAAATGCATCATGGCGCATCGGCGTTCACTTGTCCGTTGCAGGCGTGAGAGGGCGTTCTACTGTACTTCGGGCGGGTAAGGCATCCGCCCGGCCCGTTGTTGTCCTGAAGGGGAGGGTTTCGCGCTAACAAAGCCGATCAGGTGCCCGCAATATGACGCGCCGCGTCACGGCCAGGTGGTCTCATGTATCACACAGATGGTTCTCCCGCATCGAAAATGGACAGGACACCACGGAAGGACGAGATCGTTGAAGCCCTCGCCACGCCACTGATGACCTGGTGGCCCACGCGGGAAGCACCTCCGCATGACATCAACAGCGGCGCTTTCTCATCATGATCCATGATTCATGGAGAGCGCGCTGACACCGACCGACGACATCGTACTTGTATACGTTAGCTGTGGGAATCGAGAACACAAGACGACCGAGAATGACCGACGCACACACGATGGCCAACAGACAATAGAACAGCGTGTTACGAGCGTCGTTTAGGCGCTCTTGGAGGCCGCGACGATCTTGCCGGCCGTGGTCTGGATCTGCGCGAGCGCGACGACCGACGGCGACTTGACGTAGTCCTCCGGGAAGCGCTCCTGCACGAGGAACGACTCGAGGTGGGTCTTGGAGATGGTCGAGTTCTTGTTGCCACCGAGCACATCGACGATGAGCCCGGCCTCGCCGAACGCGATGGTGGTGTCGCGCGCCGAGAATGAGCACTTGGGGTTCGAGGCCACGCAGGCCGCGAGGCGGTCGCGCCGCAGCTCGCCGAGCTCCTTGATCGAGAACGACTGACCGTCGCCGCGGCTGAGCAGGTCCTGGACGAGGTCCGGGTCGATGCGCACCGGGTCGAAGCCGAAGGCCGAGTCCGCGTGGACGAGCGACGCGTCGTGCTCGATGAGCCCGTGCGTGCCGAGCAGGTTGAGGTCGAAGACGTCGGTCGGGATGGCCGCGAGCAGCGTCTCCACGAACGTGATGTCGAGGTTCACCTGCGACGTGATGGCCTTGCGCACAGCGTCCTTGGTCACGCTCTTGCCGTCGCGCGGCAGGTAGCCGTGGTTCGCGAGCGCGTTGAGCAGCGGGCACGGCGTGCGGCGGAACGCCGCGTCGGTGGCCGGCGCCGCCGAGACGATCTCACCCTCCGGGCGGTAGAACTCGCCGACCGGCAGGTCGAGGACTGAGTCGGCCGCGGCGGTCGTGGCGACGGCGGCGACGCAGAGCGAGAGGAGCGAGACAAGCGAGAGCATCGTGGAGAAGGGTGTTGGCTGGGTGGGCTGGGACTTGGTGAGCGGAAGCTGGCAAGTTGGAGAATGAGGCTGAGGGATCTCAAGCGAGCGCAAGGTCCTCCCGAGACCGTGCTCCTTGGGTGTTGACGCACAGATCCCTCTCTCGCCATGCCGTGAGGTCTGGACCACCCGAATCTCTAGCGGTCGTGGGCAAGAGAGCCTGAGGGTGGAAGACGACTCGAAGACGAGCGCACGAGCCGTGAGAAAGCTGGGGCAAACGCCTACAAAGCCGCGGCCTTCCACTGCGGTTGCGCCTGTAGATGCATGGAAGCGCCGACGCTTCTCGGCCATAAAGTCGGGCGATGGCCAAAAAACCAGCGTGAGCCTGGACTTCATTAGCTCACGAAATTGGGATCCCAACGATCTTAATATGGATACGTTATCGTATATTGTATTATAGTTACTATTGAGGGTTTTTGATACCATACAAAGCCCCTAGTTGACATCCTCGGAGGGGAAATATCATTTGTAGAGGGTTTCAGGTCCAATCCAGCCCGCTTCAGGCCTTACATACTGAACTTCATAATAATATGCTTTATTACAGGCAAAATATTCTTTGTATCCGCCAGGATGCTCGCCGAAACACACCTAATATCATTTTATAAAGGTTTTGTTCTATTGGGGCTGACGGTGACCACATGAACAGGCTCTGTGCTGGAGGCGCTTGATACGCTCAGACGCCCGCGATTACCAATCCCGAGGTCCTTGACTGCGTCAACGCCCCAAGATCTGCCACGAAGGATTTGCCACGGTCTCGGGTGGACTTGTGCGGTATCCAGTAGAACAGCCTCCACAGGCCCTCGTGGCAACGTGGCAACCTGGGCGGGGAAGCCTCGCTTCGTGCCATGCCACGAACGTCACGGCATGTGGTCTAGAAATCGCCCACTTCGGACCCATTGACAACGCGGCTGGCGCGTTCCCACACGCAAGACGAACGAGTCCGTAGACAGCACTTGGACTACAGAGGTTATCTCATGACCGTCCCCATGGTGGTGTGGATAAGCGACTCTAGTGGTACGGGCGACCTGCATGCAGGACAATCTCGGTGGCTGCGAGATGGCAGCTCTAGGACAGACGCAACTCACCTGGAGGTGCGTCGTGTCAGCGAAGGAGACAAGGAAGCGAGGCAAATCCAAAGAATGCAAGTTCATATTACAACTACGGTGCATACAAGAGAGCTACCGTCGCTCACTGGAAGGGCGCGAGCACCTGGATCTTGGCCATGGTCGCGAGCAGCTCCGGGATGTTAACGGCGTCCTTGGGCTTGGTGTACGTGGCCGGGATGCGCTCGTCCACGAAGAACGAGGTGGCGAACTCGACCGAGCACGACTCGTCGTTGTTGCCGCCGAGCGCGCGCAGGAACAGGCCGGCCTCGCCGAACGCGAGAAAGCGCTGCTTGGCGCCGAAGTCGCAGCCCGTGGGCTTGGCCTTGCAGCGGTCCATGCGGTCCTTGCGGGCGCTCGCGAGCTCGGTCACGCCGAACTTGCCGTTCTTGGCGCGGCCCAGCAGGTCCGTCCAGAGCTCCGCGTCGAGCGCCGACGGCTCCTTCTTGAAGTACGAGTCGGCGTGCGCGAGCGAGCCGTCGTGCTCGATCAGGTTGTGCTCGCTCAGGTCCGAGAGCGAGACGACCTCCGGGATGTTGTTGACCAGCAGCGCCGCGACGTCGCCGCCGATGTTGTAGGCCTTGGCGAGCGCCTCGGTGAACTTGGCGCGCGTGATAGCCTTGCCGTCGCGCGGGAGGTACCCGTGGTTCGCGAGCGTGTTGAGCGCCGGGCACGGCGAGCGCACGTACGCGGTCGTGGCGCCGACCTGGCCCGAGACCTCGGCGCCCGTGGGGCGGTAGTACTCGCCCTCGGCGAGGCCCTGGACGGAGCCGACGAGCGCGACCGCGGCGACAACAAGCGTGGAGACGAAGGAGACCATTTTGACGGTGGAGGTGGAGGAAGGAAGACTTGTGCGGGAGTGTGCAAAAGTTGGAATGAGACTCCAGGGCTGGCGTGGAGCGGATAGAAGCGTCTTGGCCGCTGAAGCGGGGCGAAGAGACCTCAAGGGAACCAGAGGAACGGACACATACAGTAGTTGAGTGTCACAGAGGGCGGACCAGTCGCTTCCGGTGGTCACGCATGAATCATGATGGATGATGATGAAAGGCCCCGCGACCGGTCACCGTAAGACGTCCCCGTGGGCATTAGGCAACGCCATTTTCCCCCTGTGTTTGTTTTCTCCGCCGTGCGGGGCGCCACATTCGATCCAGAGTCGCGGGAAGCTCAGGCTGCTGACTGTTCGCCGTGAGCCAAGTGCCGTGACAGGCTCGGCCAGGCGGGTTGCCTCCGGGAGTCCAGACCGCGTGAGTTGCAAGTCGCCAGCCACGAGAAACGCGGCGCCAACTCCAGCTGGCGGGAACGGCTGTGACGTGCGCTTCCCGCGCGGCGCGGCCTGTTGTAAACCGTGCGGTTCGCAAACACCCCGCGCGCGAGAGAGAGAGAGAGACCGCCGGGACGGGGGGGGGCATTCACCGCACAGCCAGCGTCCAATCGCTTACGACCCACACAACTCCATCGTCCAGGCTTGATGCTTGTCGCTCAACGGTGTGAGATCCCGTGAGGACCTTCAGTTCGGAGCGGTGAAGTTCTCGGGATCGTACGCCCCAAGACCGCAAGGAGCCAGAGCGACCGACTAGACTCCACACCTCAAAGGTATCAGCAGCTGATTCTCTGGCTCATCGGCTCGTCTATGTGCCTGAGTCCCGACCGCCTCTGTAATGGTGCAGCGCCCGGCCAGTTGCACTCAGGTCCAGCGTGCCGCTTGACGCTGATGGGTGCGTACCAACGCCACGCTCGTGATGTAAGCAGCGGCGTTGACGTTCGGTATTGGGGGACGATGGCGACTTTCCCATCTTTTCGGTTCCGGCCCACACGCCTTGGATGGCGATTGGCCGTCAAGGTGACGCGCGGGGTGGAACCCAGTGCTGTGCATACATGGAACATTCCTTCGGGGGCTCTCCCGTCAGGCTCTCGGCCGGCCTCCCCGGTTCCTCTTGGTCTCTACTCATCCAGCGCACCATCCGAGAGCACAGGGCGCGCCCTGGGCGCCGGGGGAGGCTATCCGCGCTGACCAAATAGCGTTGTCGGTGGCGTCTTCCCGTGCGGCGTCCACATCAAGGCCCAGTTGGGGAACCCGGTCACCAGCGCTGTAAGCGCCGCGCAGGACACACTGACGTCCAGTTCAAGGGGATGTGATTTTTAAAAATGAAACTAGCACCTCACTGTCTAGCCTCGCACTGCAACGGCATGTGCTGCTGGACGTCCGATTTGAAATACTACGAGCGGCTCACTGGAAAGGCGCGAGCACCTGGATCTTGGCGGCCGTGGCGAGCAGCTGCACCGTGTTGATCGCGGTCTTGGGCTTGGTGTAGCCCGTCGGGAGACGCTCGTCCACGAAGAACGAGGTCGCGAACGCCACGGGGCACGACTCGTCGTTATTGCCGCCGAGCGCGCGGAGCAGCAGCGCGGCCTCGCCGAACGCGAGCGTGCGCTGCTTGAGTCCAAAATCACAGCCCGTCATCTTGGCCTTGCACGTCACCATGCGCGCCTTGCGGGCCCCGCCGAGCTCATTCACGCCCAGCTTGCCGTCCTTGGCGCGGCCCACGAGATCGCTCCAGAGCGCGGCGTCCAGCGCCGACGGGTCGTTCTTGTAGTACGAGTCGGCGTGCGCGAGCGAGCCGTCGTGCTCGATCAGGTTGTGCTCGCTCAGGTCCGAGAGCGACACGACCTCCGGCACGCCGTTCACGAGCGTGGTCGCGACGTCGCTGCCGATGTTGTACACCGACTGGATCGCGCTCTTGAGCACTTCGCGCGTGATGTTCTTGCCGTCGCGCGGGAGGTACCCGTGGTTCGCGAGCGTGTTGA
>JAADWV010000263.1:0-44481 GCA_023336295.1 Pythium folliculosum
AATGTAAGGATTTCCTATTGTTTTCCGAGCCAAATCTCTAAAACCAAGCAGATTGCTTGGTTTTACCGATATCAGATATATCATGATAAACAGGTTTCCAGCTAAACTAATAATCATATTTGTAAAACCAAGCAGATTGCAGCAATCTGCTTGGTTTTACGAGCGAAGTTTTATACCCACTTTTGTAAAACCAAGCAGATTGCTTGGTTTTACGGGATTTGGCAACAAAAGGCTTAAGCCAGGATGTCGTCGAGTACTTCCGCGCGAACTGGTTCAACGACCATCGCTGTTGGAGCGGCGTGGGACGAACAGAGGCACACTGTGGTGGAAACACAACGACGAACCGTTCTGAGTCTAATTGGTCGCAGGTACGTGCAAATGAACTGCCTGCGGGAAGAGACCTGAAGTGTCTGAGTTGTCCTCTGCGCATAGGTGAAAGGATTTCTGCCGGATCATCCGACCATAGACCAGCGCTTCGGTTTCCTACTCCAGCATCAAGCCTCCATCCTACAAAGCATCGCAAACAGAGCGAAAGCTCTTTTGCGAGCATCACGGACCAATTCTGGTGTCCCTCACTTCCTGCAAAGCACGTCACCTATCGTGGCCGGATACGCGCTCGACAAGATGACTCGACAGTGGTGCTACTACGAGTCGCGACGGAACCGCGACGTATGGCTCGTGCGGGAATTGCCATCAAAACGTGTCCATCTTTCAACCGAGCGGGCGACTGATGATGGCCGAGTCATCACCACATTCCAAGCTGAAGACCATCGGATGTTTCTTGTGCAGTCTTCCAAGGATTCGGTGGTGATCAACACCACAACTTGGAGCTGTCGGTGCTATTCGTACGTGTCGCACCGGCTGCCGTGTGAACACATGATGGCTGCGGCCGGACTCGGTCTTAAGCTGTCTCGGTTACCAGCGGAAGCTGTGGCGCCGCGCTGGAACATCAAGGACGCCTCCACCATCGTCGCCATTTTGGAGCAAGGGGTGCAACAGTTGCTGTGTTTGAAGTTCGAGCCCCTGGGTGTCGTTCCCCTTCCTGGAGCGATCCGCGTCGGAAGCGTCAGCGCGCAGCCAGTGGCGACTAAATCTGCTCCAGTGTTCAAGTTTGTGGAGATGAGAGAGCGGAAGAAAGGTGTCTTGGCAGTACTCTCTTCGCATCAACGACATACACTTTTCACAAGCGAGGTCGATGAGCTACGTCGCGCTCTGGAGCGTACGCCAGCCAATAAGTTCTACCCGCGACTGGCAGAGGCGGGAAAGCTATTCGATGATCTTTTGTCGAAGTGGACAGCGGGAGACGCAGGTGCAGTGGGTGACGAAGGAGCCGCGGAAGACGAACGAGCAGGCGAGGCAGACCAAGAAGCCGACTCACCAGATTACGCGCGGGTGGAGTGGAGCCCCAGTGGGTTAGCAGCTCGTGCGTCCGATTACGAAGAGGAAGCCCGTAGAGCGTTCTCCGACGAAGAAGAGAGAGGGGTGAGCTTCACCAGTGCTCCGCAGGATGCCAGCGATAACGGTGCCTCCGCATGCAACCCAGGGGCCATGTCGTGGTGCGAACCAGAACACGCTCGCAGACTTCATTGACGATATGCCTGAGCTCGCCGAGATGTTCGTCGATTCCGACACACCTGACATCGCAGCAGGCGACAACGACGAAGAAGTCCACGTCGCCCATGGTGCCGCTCGTGTCGCTCAAGATGCTGGCAGTGTTGCTCGTGTTGCTCGTGTTGCTCGTGTTGCTCATGTTGCTCAAGATGCTGGAGTTCCCCAACGTGTTGCTCATGTTGCTCAAGATCAAGATGCTCATATTGCCCGCGCCGAGGTTGAAAGCCCAGTCGGAAGACCGAAAGATATCTACGACCGTTTGGAAGAAGCCTACAACCGACGTGACAGTGAAGAATCGGCACAGAGAATGACGAAACTGCTCGAACAGGTTGACAATACCCGTACCAAGTTGCGCGCGCTTGGTGTATTGGGCGATGAAACCAATCCACCGGGCACAACCTCAAGCGCTCTCCCACGACAGGAACATGCCGGTGAGTCTATTACTCGTGGTAGCGTGGAGGGCAGTGTGGCACTGACCCTTTTTTGTGCAGGGAGGGGAAACCAAAAGGCAAAGAGGAACGCCTCCGGCCTGTTCTCAAGCGACGAAAGCGACTCTGGGGCGTCCGAAATCGACGCCATGACATTCCAGGAGGCCCACAGAGGGAGGCTGCGAACCGGTAAGATGTGTACCCAAATCGCTATGTGTTTCAGCCGTTTCACACGGATCACGCTGTTCTCCATCAGGTACAAAGTACAAGAGGAAGCCAGCGAGCACCGGGATTGAATTTTCTCGGACCAAGGTCGCAGACCTCGCTCTTTCGTCTCCGAAGAAGCCCGGTATGTATGCGCGTTTTGTCGTGTCACAGTCGTCAATTCTCGAACACTGATTCATTGTCAACATGTCAGGGAGGAAACGAAAGGTCGAGCCAGAAGTGACGGGCAGCTCTGATTCTGAATGGGAGGTATCGCTGAGCGATCTCATGTTCTGGACCCGGCACACACTCAAGCTTGACGTCGCTAAATCGGTTGCTGGGCATTACCCGTCAAAAGGACAGTCTTCGTACCAGCCAACTGCCACGAGAATCAAGGCCAAAAGTAGTGACCATACGCCAGCATACACTATCCCCAAAACGGCCGCGGAGAAGGCGCTGGTTGTGCTTGAAAACAAGATGAAGGAGTGGGGTACGGCCTTGTCTCCCCAAGAAGTGGGCGAAGAGAACGAGGAGAAGGAGATCTACGTGGTACAGTTTCCATCCAGCGACGTACTCTTCAGCGCGTAAGTGTCGACTCCTCCTCGATCGTTTCCTCTCACTTGTTGCTAACGCTGTGTGTCCTCTTCGCCAGAGACTACATTGTATCGCTCTCGGAGCTCAGAGCACTGCTCGGTACGGTGGATGCGTGGGAAGCGACAAATGTGTTCTTAACAAAGTGGACAACGAGCAAGATACTCAACACCACCGTCTTCAACGGCATTTTTCGGGATCAAAAGCGCGGCGAGTTCACAAGCTCAACTTTGGCAATCGCCCGGGTGGTGGAGGCCAAGCACAAGGCGGCAACCCTGGCTACACGATTCGAAACTCGCGGCGCGCATTCAGTTGCTCCAATCGCAATGACATGTGCTCGGACGACTCGAGGGGAACAAGTGGATTCCAGGTCTAGTGTTGTTTTTCACGCTTACGCGTGCGCTTCGTCACCGCGAGGACGTCTTCGTACTCGATCCCCAAGCAGCAAACAGCGATAGATTGCGGCTACCAGAAGCCAGCATTCGCACGATCAAGTTCTTCATCCACGCAGTTAACATCGGCAACAAGCACTGGGGGCTGATTGTGGTAAAGTTCGACTGGGAGGCCAAGAAGACCACGGTGTACGTGTATGATCCGACGAACGACGCGGTGATGCGGGCAAACAGTCCTGGCTTTGTGGGAATCATACATGGAAAAAGTGGTGATACGGTGGCACGATCGGGACCACTCCCATCCAGACGAGAATCTTGGTGATATGTACGTCAGGACGATCAAGAAGCCGATGCAAGTCGACACCTACAGCTGCGGTTTCCTCTGCCTAGTCACGTCCATGATCCTTGTCGGCGAGTACGCGCTCCAATCGATATTGTCCGTGGTGCCCTTCACGCAGCACAAGAACCAGCTGGTACCCGTGTTCGACAAAGTCGACATGGAAGCTCTCCGGATCCGCATATTCCACCTGATCTTCTTCACAGAGTGCGCTGAGGACGAATCTACCAAAGTCGCCGTGACGCAGAGACTGCAACGTATCGAGGCTGAGATGTGGAAACATATTCCAAAGACACTGCGCATGTCCAAGAATCAAGACACAGAGGCTGGTCCGACACAGGAATAGCGAAGTCGGGCTCCACGGCATACGGACTGGAAGGTGCGTCTCACTCTCCTCGTGTGTTGTGTGTTGCTCTTGTAGCTTGTCGCCTCACCCCAGCTGTGTTGCTCGGCGCGGCTTCATGTGTTGCTCGTGTAGCTCGACGCGCTGCTCCAGTTGTGTTGTTGGTGCAGCTCGGTCTCCTGATCGGCTCCTGATCGGAGCGATCGGCTGCTCGTGCTGCTCGATCCGGCGGGGTGGTGCTGCTGTGCCTCCTCGCCTCGTATTTGTGGTGCGGCTCAGTCTCCTGTTGCTCGTGTGCTCGACGCGGTGGGCTGGTGCGGCTTGGCCTCCTCGTGTTGTTCGTGTTGTCCAGCGCGACGGGGACGTCTGGGTTGGCTCAAGCGGATTGCGGTGAACCCTTTTGGGGGCTGTCGAGAGTGTTTCGAAGTTCCGAAGGTTTTGAACAGTATCCCTTGCACCAATTTCCACACCCGTAAACACGAGGGCGTCGTAGTCAATGAACCGTAATCGATCTTTTTGTATTCTCCTTCATTACTTGCTCATGCATGATGATTTCACTGTGATCAAACTTGCTCAGGCTGAACATTAGGCATTACTGGCGCTCATCATCGCCGTCTTCATCAGCCACGACTGCTGAACGCATGAGGCGAACAACCTTGCTAAAGAAGAACGTCAGCGAGCGAACGAGTGGTGGCTCGTACGCCGCTGTGTCGACGGCGAGATCAATCGAAGCATGGAGCTCGTCGCGCACTTGTACATGGAGTTGCTGTTGTAGCTCCAGGGCAACCTGCAACTGCCGCTGGAGGTTCTGTATCTGCAGCTCGAAGTCGCGAAGCTCTTGCACGCGGGCCCAAGCGAGTGCCTCCGCAAACTCCCCTCGACGCTCGCCTGGCTCGGGTGGCGATGAATCACTAGCAACACGGGCGCGCTTCGACGCCATGTTCGACTTCGCGAAATGGAGACTTTAATGCTGTCGCCGCCATAATCACTATTCTAGTGTCGAACACACTATGCGAGGAAGCGCCGATTTTTGGCGCCGTTATTTTCCCGGTTCAGCTTTTGATAGATTACTGAATGTGTGTTGCCATATGGTCCAGATCGCCATTTTCTCGGCCACATGTTCTCCCCTGTTGCCCAAACCTGCGGCTCGTTGCTCGATGTTGCCCATGGTGCTCAAAAATTTGCCCATCCTTGCGTTGCTATAACGACCTTCGCCACCCTGCGGTTCGTAGGAGCGCTGCTCTGGACGCGTCGTGGAAGATTGAGGGGGAGACGGGCCTGGAAGCGGAGGCGGCGGAGGAGGAGATTGGATGGCGCTCCCCCAGCTCAACGGAATCCAGCGAAACGGGCTCCAGCGGAGGGGAGACCAAGGGAGAGGGGGAGGAGCAGAGAGGAGCGGAGAGGAACGGAGCTCCGCTTCAACCCAGCGAGCGGCTTCGGTCACCACTTCCACTATAAGTTCCAGGTCCCAAGGCAGCTGCGCCTTACTTCAAGATAAGCGCTCCATCCACATCCTTTGATAGTCGATGTATCCATTTCTAGCACTTCAGCATCATGTATGGGAGGTCCTACACGGACACCTCATGCCAGACACTGGACGCAATGGATCCGAATAGACCGAGGCGTCCGGATGAAGTGAGCGCCACGGCCACGCGTCCAGAGTTGTGGCCGGCGGGCTTTCGACCGTGGATCTGCACGTCATCAGATTCCTCGCTCGTCCTGGGCCAGAGCGGAGCGGCTCCGCTCTCCTCTCCGCCCGCTCCACTCGCTCCACAACCGACGAACCGCGCAACGGTTTTTCTTTTGGGAGCCAACGCACGGCGGAGAGATCTCCACCACGCCACGTACAGTACGTCAGAGACACACACGCGCGCACGCACTTCCCTGGAAATGTTCTGTACGAGTTTTTTTGTTCTCCGCTTTGTGGTTTTGAGTTTTCTTCCGTTCTTTCCAAGGCATTCTGTCCGCCATGCTGGTTCCCGTGGGCATGACCGCAAGTTCGTGAGTTCGTGGCCGGCCACACAGTGCATCCGATGAGTCCAACGCAAACGAAAGAACTCGCTGAGGCTGCGATGCGTTCGTGTTCATTCATGCAACCTGGTGCCTTGTCCTTTATCTAGGTGGAAAAAGGATCTGTACTTTTAACGTTAAGAAGCAGCGTCGACTGCTGCTGACGAGCTGCAGCGCACAATTCCAGACACAGCCATCGAGGCAAGTCAGACACGCTGCCAGCCATTGATTGAATACGGAGCACTTGCGCAAGAAGGTCTTTGAGAACGAACGGACAGGGCAAAACCGAAAACAAAACAAAAAAATAGAACACTGACCCACGTAATCGTGGCCTCGGCGGCCGGTCCAGCAGTCGCTCACAACCACTCCAACGTGAACAATTGTCCGATACATACGAGAACGCGCCGACGATCGAACAACGCGGGCTTTTGACTTGACGCGAGGAGCGCGCCAAGATGGCTCAAGTGCGATTTTGGATGCCTCGTACAGTACTGTACTGAGTACACGCCTAACACAGCGTCGCTTCTGTCGAATATGTTCTCGAGTTTTTGTTGCGCCGTTTGTTTGGTTGTTGTCGGGCACTCCCACTGCTTGCACGCGTGATTCGATGGAGAATCTGCATCTGCCGACTGCCAGGCCAGTGTCCAGCCACACACTGTGCCACAGTTTCCACGAGAACAAAAACCACGCGAAAATACGTTTTTC
This sequence comes from Pythium folliculosum, assembly GCA_023336295.1. Classification (NCBI taxonomy): domain Eukaryota; phylum Oomycota; class Peronosporomycetes; order Pythiales; family Pythiaceae; genus Pythium; species Pythium folliculosum. The sequence goes on from JAADWV010000263.1 coordinate 6,622, forward strand.
TTTCCGTCTTCTGTCGTATCTTACATTTCACGCACCCATCACCCGACAGTTGCACTGTACAGAAGACCTTCCACATCCAGGGCTCCTGACTGTGCGCGTGGCGGCGGCGCCTCCTCCGCCGTCATGCGCCGCACGGCCGCGGCCAGCAGCGCCGGGTGCTCCAGCACCTCGTGGAGGTCGCGGAAGCGGTTTTTCGGGTCGGCCTGGAGCATGCCGTCCAGCAAATCCAGCGTCGCGGCCGAGCAGCGCGCGTCCATGCGCCAGAGCTGCAGCACGCCGCGCACGCCAAGCGCGCAGAACGCGCGAAAGTCGCCGGCGCTGGCGCTCGCGATCTTGACAAGCGGCGAGCCGGTGAGCAGGATGAAGAACAGGATGCCGAGCGACCAGATGTCGGCGCGCACAGGGTCGTACGCGGTCTTGGCCACGACCTCGGGCGCCATGTAGTGGGCTTTGCCCACGGTGGCTACGCTGGGCGCGTCCGCGTCGGTCGAGAGCCCAAAGTCGCAGAGCTTACAGACGCCGTCGCGGCCCACGAGCACGTTCTCGACCGAGACGTCGCGGTGCGCGACGTTGCACATGTGGAGGAACTGGAGCCCGCGCGCGACCTGGAGCAGCACGTCGAGCGCCTCGCGCGGCGCGAGGGAGCGGTCCGAGGCGGATTCGAGCCGCACGAACAGGTCGCCGCCGCCGCAGAACTCGGTCACGAGGTGCGTCGCGTCGTGCTCGAGGAACGCGCCGAGGCAGCGCACGACGTTCGGGTGGCCACCGCGGTCCGCGAGGTGTGCGGCCACGTGGAGCTCGCGGATCGGGTCGTCCGCGCACGGCGCGCGCGCGTCGCAGCGCGCAAGCCGCGCGGTCTTGACCACCACGAGCTCTGGGTCGCTCGGGTCGCGCAGCCGCGCGCGCACGAGCTGTGCGTTGGGCGTGGTCGCGAACGGCGCCGACTCGAGCTCGAGCTCGTCCATGGAGGCGATGAAGTCAGGGCGCAGTCGGCGGCGCCGCGGCGGCGTCGGGCGGATGATGTCTGGACGGGGCGGCGTCGCGTTCTGGATCTGGATGCTGTCCGGGGAGGACGAGGGGGAGGTTACGAGTGCCATCGGCTGGGGAAGAGGGCGATTCTTGGAGCTGGCGAAAGTTGGGAAGTGAGAAGAACAGCGGGTGAACAGCGGGCACGCGCCTCGCAAGCGAGTCGCAACGGAGATGTCCTCGGCGCCCCATCGCTCAGCCCAGCGACGTGGAGCGTTGACAGCGCACCGTCAGTTTGTGGCACGAAGTGACCACCCGTACCTACAGCTCCAGGCGTCTCGTCTGACTGCAAGTGCCACTGTGCCGTCCAACAGCGCGGCCATGGCACATTGCTCTTTCGAAGGTTGTTTGCGGGCCGCAACATGCGGCCAATGACGGAAGACGACGGTTGTCACCACGGAGCCGACGGTTTCGTTTTCTTCTATCGTTTTGAAGGTGGATTGGGTCATGAACCCAGCCAATCACAGACGAGTGTGGTCCATTGCCCTGTCGCTCTTGGAATCCGGTCTGGCAGCCATTATCCACAGGCTGGCAGACCGAATATGTTTTCAATTTTACCCGAAATGTTATGTCATCGTGGAGCTGCGTGCCGAATGCAAGCGGTAACGCTCCGGAAATAGTGTGGCCCCTCGTTTTGGGCTCTCCGCCATAAGGAATCTGCCTGCTTTTCATGGATTCAGCGGTCCATGCGTGGACAAGTCTTCCGTGTTGGCCACGAACAACACCTCACTTGACATTCAGCGGCCCCATGTGCTGCAAGAAAACCACCATAGTATCCCTCTCCAGTCTATCCTGTGTGTGGACTCCAGTGCAGTGACTTCACTGTGTAAACGGTGGTTGAGCTATTTCTCCGGGATTGCAGTCACGCCATCACGTAACTGTCAAAATCTGAACCAGACGAGCCGCGCGTCCAACACTTTGGATCGGGATCGTTGGTTCTGTCCATCATAAAATCGACTACAGTTTGTTCGAGCTCTAAGCCACCCCCTGATATATAAATATAGAGGGAGAATCAAATAATATTTTGAACATTAGAATCAATTGATTGGATCAAATGTATGCATCATGACAGGTATATACGGTTTCTTCCGAGGCTTAGAGCTCGAACAAACTGTATAGGGCCTTGGCCGCCCTTGGATCGCGGGCGGCATGCAGAGTCTGCACGATCTTCGAGATGCCAACTAGCCGTCTGTTGCGTCGAGCCCCCTGTGGACATGTGCGGACATACATGTACTCGCGTTGGTTGGGCTCGAGCACGTCTTGGATCCACTAACGACTACTATGTGTCAGAAGACTCGCTGTGGCACCGCACTGCCAGCCTGGCTGCAGGCGAAATGGCCGACCGGCGGTGTGGCAGAGATGTCATCGTTGGTGGCAGACCACACTAACACACGTCCACCCATCGCGAGATTCTCCCTTACTCACCACTATACGTGTGCGTATCCGTACGATGCGTGGAACTCCGACGTCCGTCACATCCAGAAGGAGAATGGCGAGTGAGAGTGCCCTCCAATCAGGATGGGAAAAAATGGCACTTCAAGCGAAAGCGAAAGAGAGGGGGAGAGTTCTGAGCTAAGTTCGTCGACGCACCACCACTAAACACAAAGCGAACTTAGTGTAGTCTTCAGGTCCATTTTCATCCTCAAAGCAGCGTGAGGGCGCGCGCCGACGCGGCCGCCACCGCCAGCATCGCCGGGTGGCTCAGCAGCTCCGTCGCGGTGGCCATGCGGCTCTGCGGTCGGATCTCCAGCAGCTTGGCCAGCAGGTCGACGGTCGCGGCCGAGAACTGTGGCTCGAGCCCCCAGGCGCGCAGCACGCCGCGCACGCCGACGACGCGCAGCGCCTTGAACTCGGCGCACGCGGGCGACGCGAACGGCACGAGCGGCGAGCCCGTGAGCATCATGAAGAGCACGACGCCGAGCGACCAGAGGTCGGCGCGCACGGGGTCGTACCACTCGCCCTGCACGACCTCAGGCGCGGCGTACGCGGTCTTGCCCACGACGTCGTTGGCCAGCGCGTCGGCGCGCGTGCTGAGCCCCAGGTCGCCGATCTTGCAGACGCCGTCTTGAAGCAGTACGTTCTCGAGTGAGAGGTCGCGGTGCGCGATGTTGTGCGCGTGGAGGAACTGGACGCCCTGCGCGATCTGGTGGAGGTGGCGCAGCGCGTCCGCCTGCGAGAGACAGCCGTTCGGGCTGCGCGTGACGTGGGCGAACAGGTCGCCGCCTTCGCAGAACTCCATGACCAGGAAGCTCAAGCGGTGCTGCACGTGCACTTCCAGTGTGCGCACGACATGCGCGTGTACAGCGCCGCTCGCGAGCAGTTGCCGCGCGACGCACAGCTCCTGCCACGCGGTCGACGAGCCATGTTCCCAGGGACGCACGAGGCGTCCGATCTTGAGCACCAGTTGGGAGTGGCTGGTGGCGCCGGCGTGGGATGCTGTGTTGGTAAAGTTGGCGTTGGCCGCGGTGTTGGTGAAGGCGGCGTTGGTCGTGTTCACGCGGTCGGCCAGGTAGACGTGCGGGCCGAGGCGGTGGCGCACGCGCAGGCGGTGACCGAGCGGGTTGGGCACGACGGCGGCCGCGCCGTGCGCGAGCGGTGCGAAGGCCGCGCGCTGCGGCGTGTCGATGGCGGAGCTCATGATGGCCCCGTGGATGTGTATGGTCGTGGGAGGTCGGGGTCGAGCAGTTGGTTCGGGAGTGAATCTGTTGGATTCGTTGTGTGTTGCTGGGCCGTCGTGGCACTGAAGTGAGGAGACAGGGACAACGCAACCCACAGCTCGTGTAAATACAGTAGAGTCCGGATGGAGACAGGCCGTCGGAAACGTCGAGTGAGTGTGCCGCGTGATGCGATGGGCCGCTGGGAGTGTGTCCACAGTGGCTGCACTCCTTCGCCGACGCGTCACGCGAGGGATCGACCCCGAGCGTTCCGGAACCTCTACGTATCGCTACAGCCAAGCTATGTTGAACCGGAACATCGAACAACGGCTACACACCACCGACGACGAGGAGAAGGGAGATTCTGTGCTGAACAGGTCGTTCACGCGCGCTCCGTGCGTGGTGCTGGTCGCCTCTGGATTCCAGCGCTCCGCCCGGACAGCGTGGTGACGCGCCGAGCGTCTACATTTAGATGACTCAGCCCTCCGCTGGAAGAAATAAGCAGCTGGCGTCCTCACCGCACCATCTCCCTCCAAGATTCGCCCGTGCGTTCTTCGTTGGCTATGGCCCAAGCATGCATCGGGCACTGCTGGCAGCTCTGTTGCTGCTGGCAGTTGGGCCGCAGGGGACTCTCCCTCTCTCTCGTTGCCGACTCCTCGCGGCCGGCGGCCACCCCTATGAGCGATGAAGCCGCATTCGTCGTTTCTTTCCCGCGCGGGCAGTTGCTGCGCCGACTCTAGTCTCGTGTATGAGCAAACGCGCAGCCAAGCGGGCGACCGACACTTGGGCGCCAACAATAGATGCTGGCTGGCAGCTTCTATGTCAACCCTGTGCGCTTCGCATTCTTCGACAACCGCTGTGTGGCCCGCCTCTACGCCTGAACAACACGGTGGTGGCAAGCGCATGAGCCAATCAAACCACGCGGATTCGCGGTGACAGATCCCATGTCGACCTTTCCACCCAGTCGAGTTTCGATTTTTTTTCCTCGTCCCATTTCCACTGTCCCCGCCAATCAAGCTTCCAAGCAGCCAAGTCACTCGCCCATTCAGCTTCACATGACACGACGAGTCGAAGGGGTTTCCTCCAATCACAAACGCGTCGGCGACGATCCATCGTCGTCGTCACCAAGCTTGCACAGGTACAGTGTAGCGTACATACATATTCTAAATACCGGTACCGTGTGGCAACTTGCCAGCGGCAGAACTTGTCGCCCTTTCCTGGCATGCGTGCTGTACGTGCCGTGCCACGCGAGGCGGCAACGAGGCACCTGTGCGCACACTCGAGGGTTGTTTTCTGTCTTTTTCTTCCTTCCCGTGGCCGTTTCGGATTTTTTTTTGCTCAAGTTTGTTTGTGTTTCAATCATACCGTACAACTGGTTTCTTCTGCTGTTGCACGGAACCGCTTCCGGGTCGGTGAAGCTGGAAGCTCCGCGCCTGTTCTTCCACCCGGCAGACTTGCGCCTGGCCGGTTCTCTTGTGCCTTTTGTTCTCGCACGCAAGGCGGTCCCATTCTCGCCCTCCCACTTTGGACTCGCACACCATACTATGGGCCGGGGGCCGTTTGGATTCCAGAGAAGGAATCCTGTCCACGGCCACGTTTCTTTCCGGCCAGCATTTCAGCCCGGGCCACGCTGGGACTATAATATCTTGTTGGCTGTTGGGCGGCTCTGGATTCCTCGCGGCGATGCGGACTCGGATGGGCGGAGCGGTCGGCCGGTGCCGCCCGCGCATCCTCTTACGAGAACGCAGCTGCTCACGCGCGTCCGCGCGGTTCATCATCGCCGCGCGACGCGTCGCCGATCCTGCCGGCAGAGGACATCCGCTCTGGATGGACATGTTTCCATGAATTGTAATGTATGTAGCCATATCGGATGTGAGAGAAGATACGCTTTTGGTGTTCACGTCTTGGGGAAGAAGCGCTTCCAGGCGAACTGCGTGTGGAAGTCGGCGCCTGCGATTCGGGACACAGCACAACACACACGACAGTTAGTCCTATGGGCGAGACCCGCGACGGCGCGCCACTGACAACGAACGCACCGTACTGGAACATGGCCAGGTGCACGGCCACCAGCACATACGCGACGAGCTTGGCCTGGATCTGGAGCTGCTGGGTCTCCAGCACGAACGCCAGGTGGTGGAGCACGCCGACGCCGGCGCCGCGGCGCCTGCACTGGAGCAGCGCCGCCAGCGCCAGCGAGAGCAGCACCGCCAGCAGCGCCATGAGCCCGCTGAACAGCAAAATGTCGTCGTGGAGGTGCGCCATGGCCGGCACCCGGAGCACGGCGAACGCCGGGAACGCCCCCAAGTTGGCCAGGTCGGCGTCCACGAGCGCGACTGTGAACAGCGCGAACGTCACGGGCGCGAGGGTCTCCACGTACTTGACCAGCACGACGTACTCGGTGTTGAACAGCACCGCCAGCGTCAGGTGGAGCGCGCGTGCCGTCGCGTTGGCCGTCGCCGAGGCCGCCGTGGCAGTCTCACGTGGCATCTCCTCCACGGGCGCGACCACCGCGGCGCCACCCTTGGTGGCACTGCCACACGCTCCGTCGGCGGCTGGCTGGAGCGCGGCCATGGTCTCCAGGTGGTCGACGATCGCCGCGAGCTCGCTCGGAAGCGCGTGGCCGCCCGTGGCGCGCAGCCGCACGTGGCGCAGCACGGTCTCGTCCAGCGTCTGCTCGGGCTTCTTGAGCGCGTCCACGAGCGCGTGGAGCGCCTCGCGGCCGCACACCGGGAGCTGCGCCTCGCCGCGCAGCGCCTGCAGCTTGGTGAGCCGCTTGGAGAGGTGGATCCAGCCCGTGAGCGCGCTAAGAAAGACCGTGCCCAGCACGGCGGTCGTCGGGTCGTGGTCGTACGCGGCGCGCAGCTCGAAGAGCAGGTACATCGCCACAAGCAACTCGACGCTGAAGCACACGAGCTCGGGCACAAAGTCCTGCGCGTGGCGCAGCAAATAGCACGCGGCCGTGTGCTTGAAGAGGTTGCGGATGCCCTGGTAGAGCAGGAACGTGAGCTTCTTGGCGAGCACCTTGGGCGAGAGCTCGACCAGCAGGATGTGGAACGCCGCGAACGCGACGATCGCGGCCATTTGCACCACGAGGAACGCGACGAAGCGCCGCAGCGGCAGCGCCACGGCGGTCGCGCGGCCCGGCGACGGCTTGTGGCGCGCGAGCAGCGCGAACAGCGCGAGCCAGACGACCGCGAACGGCGCCATGGCCAGCACGAACGCGAACGGCACGGGGAACATCCACGCGCGGCCCACGCCGTAGAGCAGCGCGACCATCGCGCCGCCCGTCGCGAGCGCCAGCACGAGCGCCTTGAGCGGCGACACCGCGTACGTCGGCAGCATCGTGCGCGCCTGCAGCGTCACGCTGAGCGCGAACGCGAACGCGAGCACCGCAGTCAGCGCCCAGAAGGCCGTGTCCTCGGTCCAGATGAACGGGTTGTACTTCTTGAGCGGCAGGAGCTGCAGCGCGATCGCGATTCCCAGCGCCGGCAGCGGCGTGGCCACGCACACGGCGAGAGCGCGTGCTGCCGACGTGCGCTGCGCGTAGTCGTAGAGGGCCAACATGCGCTCGATCGAGTACTGGCCGCGGTGGCTCGTCATGAGCTTGTCGTGGGTCGTGTACTCGGGCATGGCGGGGCAATTGAGCCCGGCCACCGCGTCGCTGGTGGCCACGAGCGTCTTGCTGGGCTGCTGTCCAGCGCTGCCACCCCCATCGTCGGTCCACGCTGGCTGCGGGGCGCTCGCCGGGCGCGTCTCGTCGTTTACCGGTGCTGTCGCGGCGTCGCCGTCGCCGGCGTCGGCCATGCTGTCAGTCGGGCACTTGGGGGCGGACGTAGAGAGACGAAGTGGCCCGACGCTGAACACGAGAGACGTGCCAACAAGCCGTGTCACGAGCGCGGGCTCGCGGCGACAGCAGGCAGGACGAACCCGCCCGCCTTGGCGCTCTGGGCATAGTGTGACGGCTATTTATTGCCGTGACGGGTTGCCGGACGAGCAGGCTGACAGATGAAGAGACCGCACCACCTCACGGTCCTACTGTATTTGACCACGGTCTTGCCACAGTGTGACATAGTGTCCATAGATGTTGCCGTCGGGCCTCCTTCTTTCGATATCGATCTGTCGAATGAGCGGGGGTCAAAACGTTGCCGCGGAGTTCATCGCGCCTATGTATAACGACACTGCTCGACCCACCAACGACTCAGAACCTGTGGGTCTCTCTTGCCTCCGCCCAGAACCTCAACGCTCTGACTCCAGGAAGTCCTTTCCCGCGACGCTATTCTTACCCGAGTGCAGTGCTGAGCCAGCACTGTACTTCACCTCCACCAAGCGTGCACCTTCGGGCCCTCGCTCCGCACAAGCCATCGCTTTCTCTGCGCGGTCCGTCGGCCGCATCAACCGAGCGCCCCCACCGCCCCTCACTGGATGGCGTGTTGTGTCTCCTTTGCGAGCGCCACGTCGTCTCTCCGCTTCATCCGTCTCCTACTCGACCCCGATGAGCAGCCGGCGCGTCGCGGTCGCGAGCAGCGACGACGAGGCCGGCGATAAGCGGAGCCAACCCGTCGCGAACGCTCTCAGTGACGACGATAGCAACGGTAACGCTGAGGACGAGGCCGCGCGAATAGACTCGTCGCCCTCTCCAGACCAAGCCTCGCCGGGCAGCGCGTCCGCGCGCAAGTACAGCGTGGAGCATCGCACCATCGCGCAGAATCGGGCGCTCGGTTCCCAGGCCTCGCTTGCGAGACAGATACTCCAGACGGAAGGACCGGCGGCCGCAGGACAAGCTGCCAGCGACAGTTCTGCATCACAGCAGCCGCCGCCGCTCGACTTTGACCAGCTCCGGCGCCGGCGCAGCACGATCCGCCGCGTGTCGACGCGCGCGCGCCGCATTGACGAGGCGCCCGACTCGCTGCGACTCGAGTCCACGCGGCGGCGCGCGAGCTCGGTCATCAAGGAGCCATCGCGCGCGTCGGTCGTGTACTCGCCACGCGCGCTGGCCGAGGTGATGGTCAAGCAGCGCACAGAGAAGCGGCGCCTCGAGTGGGCCAAGTCCTGTAGTGTCATGTAGCAACTGGCTGCGCATTCAATAAATTAGGTTAGATTCAACAGCTCCTAAAGTGTTGAAGCACCATCACTCTATGTGCAGGCTATATGTGGCTGGCGCGAGCGTGATCGACTCTCTGTGGCGTGGACTCGCAGTTCCCTTGGAGCATTTCAGCTGGCGTCTCACAAGGGATACATCACGTGCTACGCCGCTTCGGCGCGCTCGGGTGCGCGCAAGTCAGTCGTCAGGGCCACTACTCGGTACGGCGCTGGACGAGTACTGCCAGTCCGCGTCGCCGCTGCGCGTCGCGTGCGTGCTGATCGTAGCACCGCTGTCCGTGCTGCTATTCATGTGCCTGGTGGAGTTGGCCCCGATGAAGAGCCCCTCGGAAGGCTGGGCGGCCAGTTACGTCTTGTGGACCAACACCGGCGTCGCCGTCGTCTTCCTCTGCGAGAGCATGCTGCGCCAGGTGCAGCACATGGTGCCATAACTACCGCTTTCGCCTCGGCAGCGGTTTGTCATCTCCGTGGGTACGGCTATGGGTTACGTGCGCCGTGCCTTTATCTACGTCGTGTACTTGAGCTGGCTGCACTCGCTCCCGAACGCGCAGTTCTTCCTGCTGCACCAGCGCACGTCCTCCCCGGCACAGTTTGCGTCGACGATTCAGACCGTCGCGTGGTACGCCGCTCTTGAGATTGTGCTGTTTCTCGTGCTCCATACCGCCCGTTCAGCTACTCGCCGCTGTACCAGCTCGCGTTCACGCTCGAGTCGAACGTGGCGGTCGTGCTGGCGCAGCTCACGCACGGCATGCTGCTCGTCTTCCAGTCCGCGCTCGTCCATCTCGGTGCGTTCTGTGTCTCTTCGTCGCCGCCTTTCTCTCGCTCACGGCCGTCTGACCTCGAGCTCGTGCGTGGTCCATGTAGGCGCCGACTTTTCGTTCCGCTTTGCGTGGCTCCACGGACGAATCACAGTGTATTGACCACCACGACCGACTCCACTTCAAGTACTCATATAGCAGCATCTCCCGCTTCAGTGCCGCTCGCCGAGTGACATTGGCCTCACGACCATCACTCCTACCCCGCGGGGTTTCCTTGGGGCGGGCAAAGCGGCCACAACGCGGCCCAACGGCAACCCCGCCAAGATGACGCCATCACCAGCATAACAGGAACTCTCTCTCTCTCGCTCGATGGATCAGACGCTGCTGCTGTTGGTATGTGGATACGTGGCGCGTCACGCACCCTCCTTCAAGTTGGAAGCCGCGTTCTGCGCGGGCGGTTGTGCGTGGGTGAGTTCCCCCTCCGAAGAGGCGTCGGGTCGACTGTTCGGACGACGTGGGGGGAAAGCGCACTCCTCCTACCCACGCGTTACGCTTTGGCCCGCCGCAGTGACGACGGCCGCGCGCGCGCAGAAACATGGAGCAGCAGCAGGCGGCGGCCGCGGTGCGGCCACTGGGCCGCACCAACGACGACCCAGCGGCCGAGGACAACAACAACACGCCCGGCGACGCCGATCCACAGGGCCACAAGGCGCCGCCGACGCTGCGGGACGCCGTGCGCGTGCGCGTGGCTCTCGTTACCGTCGACTGTGGTGGCGGCGACGCGGACGCCGAGGGCTTCGGCATCAAGCCCGGCACGCTGGAGATCGTGGAGACGAGTCGGCGCCAGTGGAGCCGCCCGGCTACGCACCCGCTCGTGTCCAGCGGCGAGCCGAGTCCCGTCGTGGAGGAGCTCGCGCGCAGCTGGCGCGTGCTGCGGCTCCAGCCGGCGCACCCGATGGACGGGCTCGTGAAGAAGCGCGAGCTGAGCGCCGAGACGACGCTGCTCAAGAACTACGAGCCGCGCGCCGCGACGGGCGAGCCCACGTTCCCCTGCGACGTGTGCGTGCCGTGGTACCTGCAGCCGCGCGTAGCCGTGGAGGACGCGGCGCCGTTTCTCGTGTCGCCGCGCGTTCGGTTCGCGTTGGGAATGGTGCGTAGCAGCGTTTGGGTGTTCAACGGCGTGTGACAGTTGTTGGAGAGTCTGACGCGTGAATGTGCCTGTAGATCGAACCGCTGTACTGTCGCCTCGTCCTGTACGATGTGCAACTTGGCTGCCGCGCCTCGGAGGAGTTTTCCTTCTCGCTTCCTCTCGGAACAGCCAAGCAGCGAGTGCCGCCTCGCGCAGTGTTTTACGCGCTCCCAAACCACCAAGCGCACCATTTGTATCTCGTGCTCAAAGTTTCCAAGGGACTCGTGGGCGACGCCGACATCGCCACCGCGCCGTACTGTACCCCGGAGAAGTTTGCCTCCGAGGCCGATCAACAGCGGCTGGCCGAGCGCGCTACAGATAGCAACCGACGGCTCGGGCGATACTCGCAGCCACTGGCCTGGGGCGCTATCTCTCTGGCGGATGGACCAAACCGATCCGTGACTCTGTATCGCCAGCGCATGACTCTCAGCGATGAGCAGCGGCTGCCAATGATTGTCGATGCAGCGCGAAGTGGACTCAAGGAGAGAGTTGTGCCAGCAATGTGTGAGATCGACATCGAGCGGATCGATGATCAGCGTCTTGATGAGTCCAAGTTTCTGACCAAGTCACTCAAAACGCTGACGAAGGAAACGTTCAAATTGTCTTCTTGTCCCATTCTTGAATTGCAAGATCCATTCACACCGCGAGAGCCAACCGACGAGAACGAGCAACAACAAGCTATCGACGGAGAGGACGAGTCCAACGACGTCGAGCAGACCTTTTGCACGTGTTGTGAAGTGCAGCCGCTATGCCATCCGTCCGCCCGCTCGGTGCTTGGCTTGTTTGGAAGTGGTCCACTGGCAATGTCGTACGTTCATGCTATGTATGTCTACGCGCTCCACGTGGACCGCTTCCAGTTTCGAAACATCGCGATCCGCGTCCAGCTACTCCAGCGAGAGGTCGAGTTTGTTTGCGGGATGGACGAGTTCGACACTCAGAACGCAGTGGTCCCATCCTTTTATGGTTCCGATCGAGAAATCGTGTCGTCATCCTTTGTTCAAGTGAATTACCATCAGAAGAACCCGCAATTCGAGAAAGAAATCAAGCTGTCCCTGCCCGATCAACTCACACCGGCTCACCATCTGCTGTTCACGTTCTTCCATGTTCACTGCAAGAAACTTCAGCCTGGCCAGCAGCAGCAAGAACTAGTTGGCTGCTGTGCACTGCCAATTCTAAATCACCGAGGTGCTTTACTAGAAGACGGGGAATTTGTGCTGAATGTTACTCCTCCCTCCACTGCATCCAAGAACTCAACGTCGGGCGGGATCATTTCGCTCCCCGCGGGCTACGTTGATGCAGCGCGCAGCTTGCCGACCCCAGACAGCTCAAAGACGACGTTTACTCTTCGAGCACATGCGATGTCGTCCCTGAGAAGCCAAGATTCCAGCATTGCGGCACTCCTTGAACCGTTCCAATCACAGCCAATACAGGAGCTCGACGCACCGACCAACGACCAGGTGATCGAAAGACTGATTCAGGTTCGTCAGACACCATCCGACATGTTGCGACACTTTTTCTTGCCGGCCACACGGTTCATTCTGGCATACATGCGATTCGCCGACGATTCCCATCTTCGGCAGGTGGCGTTTCGCTCTCTTCTGAGCGCTTTTGAGAAAGCAAAATGGAATGATCAGCGCTCTGTTCAATCCCAAGATCCCAACGAAACTTTGCTGCAGTTTGCGGCTCTTGTGTTCGACGATGATGTTGTTGAACGTTGCGCGTCGCGAGTCATGACTGTTAATTGCACAAAGGCAAGTACTCCCGGTAAGCGGCCAAAGTCGACGTTACAAGCCATTGTTGTCGAATGGCTGCAGCTGTTGAGGTCGAAGTCTGACAGCGATGACACAGTTCAAGCGAAGCTTTTGTCTCTTCGATGCGCGAACATCTTTTTGCAACTCATCCTCAAAGCTATGGCAATGCAATCACCGAGGTCAGCCAGCGTTTTGCCGCTCCGAACAAGTCGTGAAGACGACATGTTTGTGGAAGACCTCGTCGTCAAGCTGGTCGAAGAGACGACGAACTCAGCGAACGGATTAATAATCCAGAAGCACGTCAACGAGAGCGTAGCTGTGTTCTGTCGCGGCCTCTTCCTCGTGACGAAATCCGCGCTTCCGCTAAGAATTATCCACTTCGCGCTCGGGTGGATGCAGCGCTTCCAAGCTGATGTGGCTGTAACAGTCCATGTCTTGTTCCGATTTCTCAAGACGCTCATTGAATTCGAGTTCTTCGCGGTCATCAATGCGTTCCACACGCCATCGGCACCAACCGAACATCGAGGGCAGCGTCGCGGAGCGTGGCTTGCTCGACTCATTTTCGAGCGGCTTCTTGAGGTCGCAGACCAACAGGTGGAGGATCGAATACGATCAGAGGCGCTCGGCTTATTGCGTCGAATGTTTGTGCTCCAAGTGTACAACCCTCGTCACCAGCACCACGACCAACAGGAACTCATCGCGCTCATGTATTTCCCGATGATCCCCACCATCGCGCGATTCACTACTGACGGCAAGCTGCTTGCGACCAGCGCTGCAAACGCTGATGCACTTGACAGCCCCGAGGGGGAGCGCACGTCTGTGTTTCGAAAAGAGTTGCTGATTTGTGTCGCTCATCTGCTGAGCAGTGTGACGCTTCCATACTTATCGTGGTACTTTCGACAAAGCGCGCTCGTTGTTGACGCGGATACGATCGAGCGGAACAACGGCGAGCAGTCTTTGAGTCCGACAGCATCGCTATTGCACTACCGGAGGCTCATCGAAGAGGTGTGTACACACTGGTAGTTTCCAGGCGCGCAATGTCGAGTTCTAATTGTGTTCGATGTTTCGTTCGCAGACTAAACTCCGTATTGCAGATGCTCGCCGGCAAAGCTTGATTCAGCGTAGCCTTGACAAGGCATTTGCAGTGGCGAGTCCAGCCGCTCGCGCCAGTGTATACGATGAGATTCGTGTCCATGCGTGCCTATCGCTTGTCCGTCAAGTGATCGAAGTCTTCCTCGTGGACGACATGTCCCAGTCGTCCTCGTCGTCACTGCAAGTTCTGTCACCTGATCTCGCACCCTCCGACCGCCGGGTCTCCCTGTTTGATCTGGAGGTGCAAAGAAAGCACCGGCAGAGTCGTCTTCGGGGCGGAAGTCTCGGACAGGACGCTGCCCAGAATCCTCGATCTTCGATCGCTGCCGGAAGCAAAAGCCCGAACGCAAAGCACGGACCAACGGCGGGGTCTTTCAGCGCAGGCCCTGCTGGTGGAACCCCTCGCCTCACAGCCCAAAAATCCCTACCCCGGAACTGGGGCAAGAATTACGTAAATGCACAAGGTCGCTCCTCCATGGTATCGAGTGGAGACGTATCCAAGTCGGGCTCAAACTCTTCCTCAATACCGAGTGCGAGTAGTTCAGGAAGCAAGCGGGTGCCAGATGACGCGGAAGGCGAGGTCATGGGAGATGAATACGAGGCAAATACGCGCAACCTTCACCGGATCATCGCCGACACAACTCTGAAGGCGATCCGCACGGCTATCGACCAGTTCGAATGGGTGATTCGCATAATCGAGTCGCCGCTAGATTACCGAACGAATCACCGCCGCAACAACCACGGCAAAATTACCATCGAGCATGCATTCACACTGCTAGGATCAATCGTGGACATTTTCTTCCTGCTCATGAAGCGCGCCAGCTCGATCGAGTGCTTGTGTACTGCCGCAACAAGCGAGATTGACGAAGAAGTTGACGAGGAGGCTGATTGTTTTCTTGCCGACCTCTTTCGGCAGCTGCAGGCGTTTTTGGTGCGCTTCCAGCGGGCGCTTTTCGCGACTCGCATTGCGGGCTTGCCCCTCATCCACGACCAAAGCCGCATCTTTCTACTTGTCTCTCTCTCAGCGACAGCAAAGTTGGCCAGTGTTCGTCAGCTTGCAGCGTCCTTGCTCTGCCGTCTAATCCACGTCTGCTATGAGCAGACGGGCAGCTTCTTGCTCATCAAACGACCGCTTCTCAAGGTTTTTTGTGCAAACTTCTTCTCCACGTCAGCGCTTCAGATCCCGACCGACGCGCTGCGGGACACGATCGACTTGTGGCGCCAGCAATCGCTCTTCGATCAAGATGGCGAAACTAATACAGCTCACGCGTTTGAGCTTTTGCTCGCAGAGATGCTGAACAATCTCACAAGCCAGATCAAGGTCTTTGAGACGTGGCACCGTGCTATGGTTGAATCGGACGCTGCAGTGGACGGGGAAGAACTTGAGGAGGGGCTGTATCGTGTTGTGCAGTCCGTGTCTACGTTTTGGCTCTTGGACGTCAAGACCCAGTGGATGGACGCATTGATCCAGCTGCATGCTGCTCGCAAACGATATGCCGAGGCCACATGCTGTGCGCTGGAAAATATCGCATTTAAAGAGGAGGCAGCGCGAACCACCGACCCCGGGCAGCCGTCAAAGCCTGCCGACTCATCCAACGCGTGGATCGTGATTGAACTGCGTAGTGCGAGAGAGTTGGCTCAGAAAGCAAACTGGATCGAGAAAGTGGTGGAAATCGACGAGCGTCTGCTCCTCACACTGCGGCAGATCGGTCGTTTTGTCGAGTATCGCGATACACTACGCCACCTCGACACGACCATCCAGCAGCTTGCAGAACACACAAGCGAGCAAGCGACGACACAAGTGTTTGCGTTTTACCGCGTCGTGCTTGCAGGCGACTGCGTGCCTCTCAGTGTGGCCGCGCACGAGTATGTCTACAAACGCAGCCGGTTCGTGTCGTTGGGCGAGTTCGTGGGGGAGATGAAGGCCATGCTTCGCGGTCGATTCCCGACGTGCGAGCGAGTGGATATCATCCCGGAGTCCAAGCCGATTCCATCGCTCGAGCGAAATCCAAACGTCGTGTTCATGCGCGTGACGAACCTTGAGCTGCTACTTCTCGAGAACCAGCCTCAAGCTCCACTTGCAGGAGCGAGTTTCCGCTTCTCGACGCCTTTTACTGCGGGCAACGGCGCGTCCTACGGGAAAACAGCCGAGCAAATGAAGCGTGTGATCTACCTGTCGACGGCACGATGTTTCCCGAGTGTGACAAGCCGCCAGGTCGTTTCATCGCGCCGCGAGCAAGTGCGCTGCCCGATAGACAATTCGATGGACGATATCCGAAAGCGCTGTGGTTTGCTGCAAGACGAGATCAGCAAAGAGTCGAGCGGGCGTACCGACCTCAAGACGCTCACACTCGTGCTCAAGGGCAGTGTAGACACCCACGTCCACGGTGGCATTCCTGAAGTCATTGACGCGTTTCTTGCAGCGTCAGCTGAGCGTGGGGGGCAGCTTCCTTTGCTCATGGACGTGGACGGAACCTCCATGGACGATGCGAAGGCCACGGACCGACGCGAGGAGCTGGCGGATCTACTCGTCGAGTTCCTGGAGTTGTGCTGGGTATGTCTGCTCGTCAGCCGTCAAGCTTTCCGTCGGGCGTCGAATCAGCCTCCGCAACAGCAATCCTCGTCCTTCTTCGGAAGCGACTCCAACGGTAGCTCAAGTGCCTTGTCTTCAAGCGCTCAGACCGCCTCGCGTCAGCGATCTCGATCGTCAGGCGCAGCAGGTGGCACCAGCAGCATCGCGCGTGTCTTGGCCTCGCTGTCGCTCACCGTGGTCGTTGACGACGACGTCTCACCATCGCCGCTGCAGGTCGAGTTTGAGCGCAGTTTCGCCATCCTCGTGGAGCAGATGCGGACTAAAGTCGCGTTCTCGTATTCGCGCGATGGCGATTTGGAGGCGCTCTACGAGCACGTGCAGCGCCACACACGCACACGCGCGCCCTCTTCAAAGCCGTCGCTATCGTCAATGGTGCTCGCGTCCGCTGCACCGCCACCACCGTCGCAGTCAGCATCTGCTCCCACCTCGACGGCTGCTATGCTGTTACCACCGCCAACGCCTCCTCCTCATACTGCGACATAAGTCTCCGCTTCGTCCACCTCTCCAACCCCGTCGACACGAAGTCACCAGTATCCAGCCCCGGTCCACGAGAAGGTAGAGAAACGGCGGAACTCTCCCCTCCAAATGCAAATATGTAACGTGTGTTTTCTATTACCCAGCCGTGCAGCAAAAAGCGCAAGAGCCTCGTGCCGCGCAGTGCAATCCTGCTTACTTTTGGCCCGAGAGCAACAGCTCCTTGGCCTGGTTGATCTTGGTCGCGAGGAACGTCGAGCCGCCCGTGTCCGGGTGGTTCAGGATCAGCAGCTTGCGGTGCGCGTTGCGGATGCGCTCCTCGGACGCGCTCTCGCGCACGCCCAGGATCAGCGCGGCCTCGCGCCGCGTCATCTTGTCCTCGAACGGGCCGTCGTAGAAGTTGCGGTATGCCCACTTGCTCGTCACCTTCTCGCTCTTGGGGCGCGCCTGGTACGCCTCCCACGCCTGTCACCAAAGACACATATATGAGCACAAACTGCCTGTTGATATATAGAACCAATTCGCGACAGAAAAAAACGCACCTGCATCAAGTACTTGGCGCCCATGGCGGCGCCCGCGACGCCGAGGCCGACAGCCACGATCGCCGAGTCGCGCGGCGGCGAGCTGTGGAAGTGGCGCAGCGCGAACACGCGCGCGGCCGGCGCCGGCGCCTGCGCGTTCTTCTTCTTGTTGTCCGAGGGCGCGGCCATCAGCGCGTGCGTGGCAGGCAGCAGCGCGCGCGTCGCGCCAGAGGCGCCCGCGGCGGTGTGGAGACGCGCGGCGCGTCGCAGGAACAGCGCCATGGTGGTTAGAGTCTCGTTTTTCGCGTCGTGCGTTCTGGAAAACTGCGTGCGGAGCTGAGCTGCTCGCACCACCAAGGACAGAGACAGAGGACCAACACTCCCCACTGCATTCTGTCGTGAACAACCTGCGTTAGCGCATAATGTCCCTCATTATGTGATTCTAACCATCATTACTTGTTTAAAGCGCTATAATGTGTACATGTAAAACAGATGTATTTATGAAGGTATTTATCGTATAAAGAAGGCTTTGGAGCTCCTCGGGCCGCACCCAACCAACGTTTTGGGAACAAGCAACACCAAACTCACAACACCAAAATGGCGAGCAAGGCAGCGGCGCCGAGCGTGCTCACGGGCGGCGTGTCGGGCGGCGAGTTTCTGTCGGTCGCGGGGCTGCGCGTGGACGGCCGCCGCAGCGAGGAGGTGCGCCGCGTGCGCACGCGCTTCGGGCTCTTCGCGCGCGTGGACGGCTCGGCGTACTTTGAGCAGGGCAACACCAAGGTCGTGGCCGTGGTCTACGGCCCGCGCGAGCTCAAGGCCATGGGCACGGCCGCGGCGTCCGCGAGCGTGGCGTCCGTGGGTACGGGCTCGGGCAACGCCGCGAGCAACACCCAGCCGCGCGCGGTCGTGAGCTGCGAGTTCTCGCAGGCGCCGTTCGCGACCTCGGAGCGCAAGGCGCAGCGCAGCGGCGACCGCAAGAAGATGGAGCACGCGCTCGCGATCAAGCAGATCTTCGAGGCGTGCATCCAGACCCATCTGTACCCACGCTCGCAGATCGACATCTTTGTGCAGGTGCTCCACGCCGACGGCGGCGAGGTGCCCGCGAGCATCAACGCCATCACACTCGCGCTCATCGACGCCGGCATCGCGCTCAACGACTTTGTCGTGGCCTGCTCGGCCGGCTACCTGCAGCAGTCGCTACTTTGCGGTACGGATTCCTCGTTTTATGGTGCGGTTGATTCGAGAGTGTGGCTGACGAATGGTGGTTTTGGACAGATCTCAACTACACGGAGGAGACGGCGCGCGGGCCGCAGGTCGTGATCGCGCTGAACCCGCGCACACAGAAGCTGAACCTGCTGCAGATGGAGTGCAAGCTGCCGCTCGAGATGTTCGAGAGCCTCATGGGCGTGGCCATGGACGGCTGCAACCAGATCTACGACCTGCTCCAGAACGCCGTGCGCGAGAACGCGTGGAAGCGATTACGCGCGCGCGGCTCCACGATCGCGTAGCGTGCGCTGCTCGCGCGGACTGCAGTTTGATAGTAGCAACAGAGCGCGATTACGCCAGATGAATACGACCAACAATGAGCACCAAGGCATCAAGCGTGTATGGAGCTTTTCGACTCCAGACCGACAGAGCGGCGACTGTATCCATTTGAGAAAGTTAAAAACCGATACAAACGCGTTTCGTACTTATATGAGCATTGTTAGTACGACTCTGTTCGCGGGTCTTCGGTTCAAATTCCAACATCTGAAATTTATAAAATGTGTCCAATTGTCGACATTTGGGGTTTTGAGCAGCTCATCCCGCGCGCGCAATCGGCATCTTTTCAAACTGCCAGTTCGCGCGCTGCAGCATTCACGCGCCCGCCACCGCCGCCCGTCCGTCTATTCGATGCAGCGCGCTCCCCAACCCGCGCGCGCCACGGCCACGCCGTCCACCATCGTGCATGCCACGGCCGCGGCCGTCGACGCGAAAACGAGCGCGCGAGGCGCCGTACGAGCCGCGCTGCCGTCGTCATCCGCGGCCGCCAAGGGCGTCGCCGTCGCGCAGCCGCCGCGCAAGGCGCTGCAGGCGCTGGACGGCAACCGCTCGCTCCTGCCAGTGACCGCGACGGTGGCGCCGCCGCCGGCCGCCGCTGCCAAGGCCGTCGCCAAGGCGCCGTTCGCGTACGTGAGTCGCTTTAGCCGCCCGCTGCCGTCGGCGACCGCGACGACCACCCGCCCCACAACCACCACCACGACGACCACGACTGCGGTGTCGCTCACAGGGCTCAAGCGCAAGCAGCGGAACCACGAGGAGCAGGCTGCCATGGTCCAGCAGAAGCAGCAGCTCGAGCCCGCGCTGCCGCACCAGCAGCAACAGCAGAAGGCCGCCGATGCGGAGTCGGCTGTGGCAGCCGAGGAGGCCCCGCTCGAGCAGCAGCGGCGCGAGAACGTCGCGTGGCTCGACATGCTCGTGGCACTGCTCGAGCGCAAGTACCGGGCGCACGCGCCGCCCGTGTGTGTCGACGATCTCGAGCGCGCGCGCATGCTGGACGCGTATTGGCCCAAGAAGGCCCAGACCGACTGCACTCCGCCGATGTCGGCTGCCAGCGATCCGTCATCGTCGTCATCCTCCTCATCTTCGTGCAGCGTCAAGCGTAGCCGTCTCTCGCTGCCCACGTCCACTGCCAGCGCCATCGGTGGCAACGCCGAGGGCGTATTGAGCCTCGACGAGAAAGATGAGAAGCGTGCGCAGGCGCTGCGCCGCCACGCGCAGCAGATCCAGGACACGAGCGTCTCGTCCACGTCGTGCTGCGGCTGCAAGACCGGGTGCCTCAAAATGTGCGTGTCCGAGCGATGTGGGCGGTGTGGATCTCTCTCTGCCTTGGCACTAATATGTTTTTGTCCACGTAGGTACTGCGTCTGCTTCAGCACGCGCGGCTACTGCCACGACGGCTGCAGCTGTGATAACTGCAAGAACTCGCGCGCGAGCGCCGACCAGCGGCTCGAGGCCATCACGACGTACCTCACCAACGACCCGCGCGCCTTCTCGTACGCCGCGGCCGTGCCCATGGCCGGAGGCGCGCTCGCGCCCCAGGGCGGCGGTGGCGGTCCCATCGTGCGTGCGGGGTTTTTCCAGCTGCTGCCCGAGAAGTCGAGCACGGTCGTGCTGCGCGGCTGCCGCTGCAAAAAGTCCAAGTGCCTCAAAAAGTACTGCGAGTGCTTCCAGAACGGACTGGGCTGCGGCCCGCACTGCCGCTGCGTGGACTGCGCGAACGACGCGTCGGCCGCGGCGCGCGAGCTGCGCGCCAAGAACAAGAGCGAAGGCGTGGCGGCGGCGACGGCGGTGGCAAATGCCACAGGCGGCAGTGCCAGCGGTGCCAGCGGCGGCTTCCACGCGATCAAGGTGGCCGTGACCAAGAAGCCGCGGCGCAACTACGTGGCCAAGAGCGTGCGGCTCCGACTGTGAGCAATAGAGTCCGTTTTCTATTCGAGGATGTTTCTTTCCGAACTGATGCTATCATGTTGTACGAATTATGAGATCTGTGGGGCTCCTTTAGTAAGCGTATCGAAATGGGTTTAGACACTGACGAAAATGGTGAAAATGCCCCGTTTCTATCCCGGTGTCGGTTGGCGGTTTCGCGTGTTGAGGTGCGTAACTGTACAGTGTGTGCAGCGACGGAACGGTGGCTTGAGTCGAAACAAATCAAAAGAAAACCACCATGGCACGTGTGATTCACGAGCCCCCAGCGTTCGTGGTGTTTCAGTTTTGTGTGTGGTGTCGGTGGCCGAGCGGGGACGACGTGCCGCGTGGGGACTCCACGCGTGGCACTCTGCCAGCGTCTGTCGATCGCGCAGCCACGCCCTGGTCCTCTGGGTGAGGAGCTGTTTAAAGCGCTTTTGACTCAACATTGCGCCTCGGTAGTTCAGGCAGGCGGATCCAGCGAACAGAAAGACCGGGAGGATCCAAGACCTGCCTTCGATCAATCGAGGGTCCGTCCTCGGTGCTCGCGCGTGACTCGTCTGCCTGTGAGGTCCGCGGCGGCTTCCACGAACGCTCGCCGGCGCAGCTGCCGCCGCGTCCCTCGGCTGCGTGGCGATGTGTCCATCCGTGCCGAGCGCCGCGCGGATTTCCTGTGGCCGTGGGCCAGGTCACCTGGTGTGGCCCACGATTGGCGATGCGTCTCCGGGGCGGTGCATTGGACTCTGTCGTCCACGCAGTGGTCTGACCCGCCAGGGGCCTCCGGGCACGGTGTCGCCCATGACTCACGTGCTGGGCATGCTGCTGGCTGTAACACGCCTCGCCGTGGAATGGGCCTAGTTGCCGTCACGCTTTCTTCGGCCTCGCAACTGTGGGTCCACTCACTTCCCCCCACCAGCGCTGTACACTACTACACTCGACTGGAGAGCATTCTCGCTCCGGTCGTCGTCACGATCAAGTCCCTCGTCCTGCTGACGGACGCCACATGAGCTGGTCGCTGGCTGGCTCCTCCGAATGGGCTCCGTGCTGGCTTGTGGATAAACCACCACGAACGAGAGAGACGAGGTCACAAGTCGTTTACATGTATGGGCGGAAGCAAACAGATCTCGAGCACGCCACAGACACCGATATGTACCGTCGACGTCGCCTCACGGCGCCTCCTGCAGCGCCGCGTGGGCCAGCACGGCGTCCAGCGTGGCGCGCCTGGCCGGGTCCACCTGCAGCATGGCGTCCAGCAGCTCGGCGCAGGCGTCGCTCAGCGCCGCGCGCACGCCCCAGGCGCGCAGCACCGGCTCGACGCCGTGGCGCTCGAGAGCCGCGAAGCCGTGCGCGCCGCGCACCGCGACCTCGAGCAGCGGCGAGCCCGTGAGCAGAATGAACAGCACGATGCCGAGCGACCACACGTCCGCGGCGCGCGGGTCGTAACTGCTCTCCGGGCCTTCGTCCAGCGCCGCCATGGCCACGACCTCGGGCGCCATGTAGTACTCCTTGCCGGCGCTCGCGCAGCAGCGCCGCGCGGCGTCGGTCGAGAGCGCAAAGTCCGCGATCTTGCAGGCACCGTCGCGCAGCAGCACGTTCTCGAGCGACAGGTCGCGGTGCGCGACGCCCAGCGTCGCGTGGAGGAACCGCAGGCCGCGCGCGATCTGCCGCGTGAACGCGAGCGCCGTGGCCGGCGCCGCCGCGCCCGCGGGCTGCGCCTCGAGGAACGCGAAGAGGTCGCCGCCGGCGCAGAACTCGCTCACGAAGACCATGGTGTCGCCGTCCGCGAGCAGCTCCTGGTGGTGGACGCACAGCACATGGCGGCCGTCGTGGTTGGCGTCCGCGTGGATCGCGGTGGCATGCGCACGCAGCTTCTCGGCCACGCGCCACTCCTGCCACGGGTCGTCCACGGCGCGGCGCGGCGAGACGTGGCGAGTGGCGCGCCGGACCTGCGCGAGCGAGACGGTCTTGACCGCGAGCGAGCCGCGGCGGCGGAGCGGAGAGGACGGCGGTAGCGGAGGGGAGTAGTCGCGGAGCGGCTCGGCGGCGTCGTTGTCGGGCTGCTCGCACTCGTAGACGGCGCCGAAGAGCGTGCGCGAGAGCGTGCGGCGCACGCGCAGGTACGACGGCGGAGTCGGTGGCGGCGGTGGAGAGATGGGGGCGGAGCGAGAGGGCGGCGGGGGAGGAGCAGCGGAGACCGCGGTGGTGGCGGTGGCAGTGGTGGTGGTGGTCAGGCGGAGCGTGGCCGTGCTGCCAGCGGCGGCGACGGCGACGGCGATGGTTGTGGCGGTCGCCATGACGAGAACAGACGGCGGCACGACTTGACAGCCGACGGCAGCGTTGGGAAATGGCAGCGCCCGCGGTGGCCCGTGAACGCCTCTGGACGGGAGAGGGGGGGGAGGAGGGAACGGAGGGTGTGTTCCCCTGTTCCTCCTCCCCCTCCTCTTCCTCTTGGTCCTCCCGTGTCTTTGTGCTTCCCAGTGTGTTTTTATCCCTCCCGCTCCCTAGCGGAGCGGCTCTCCAGTGTGGAAAGCGACAGGGGGGATCACAAGTGGTGATTCACCACAACCACACTGGTCTGAACGCAGACGGGCCACTGTGGCCCAGTACAGTTTGTTTCACCATTAGGAGCAGTGCAAAATCGATGTCACTGTTATAATCGATATCTCACGAAACATTCTGATCTAGATTTATAAGCAGTTTGAGAGGTCAGACTTGATTTACTTGCTAAATGTAAATATCAGTGGTGCTCCTGATTGCGAAACGAACTGTAATTGGGGGGATTAGTGCGCCACATTTGGAAGGCTCAAGCTCAGCACAGTACCTACCGGACAGGGAGCATACACACGCCAGACGAGAGAATCAACCAATCCAAGCGCAAGGGAGCCTGGGGCAGGAGAAGAGAGGAGAGCGCTGAGGAAGGCAGACGTGTTGGCGTGGGCGCGACGCGTCTTGGGGATATACCTGTTTAGGCAACGGTGCGTCGTACATAAACCTCTTGTTGTGCTGTTACAGCAGCACTGCTGTATCACTGTTCTGCTGCGTCCAAAGCAGCAGCGGACGCGAAGGAGTGATGCTTGGCTCGCCATGGTTCTATTTCTTGCACTTGACACCACCAGCTTTGCGTCAAGCCCACCGCCAGAGCGGGTAGGGGATACTCTTCATTCAACAGACGTTAATATAATATCGAACTGTTCGATACGTACTGCTTTCGGTTCGAACAGTGTACACCTTACCCTACTTGTGAACGCCGCCCTATTCGCTCTTCTGGCCAAGTTGTTCGATATTTTCTTCTTGAATCATGCGTACAGTAGCTTGGTGAGTGTTTTTTCTCGTTGGCACCAGTCCCAAGTTGGGACTCCCAACCGTTGAATCACGCCAGTGCGACCACTCGTGCCAGCACCCCACGGCGCCAGGCGTTGCCACCACCCGCACGGCCACTGCCGCCGTCCTGCCTCACCTGCGTGCTCGTCCGGTACATGAGCGCGCGGCGAGCGGTCCACCACGCCGTCGGTCTCTCCGCGGTCAGCCGACGCGGCGGGGCGGCGACAAGCCCCAGCGCGCGCTCGGCCTCGTCGGCACTGATCCACGCCAGCGCCTCGAGATGCGACGGGGTATTGCCATGCGTGGTCGCGAGGATCCGCTCGAGCGCGTGGCCGCTGCCATCGTCCAGCAGCCACACCAGCTGCGCCAGCAGCTCGGCCGGGACCGCCGTGGCGACGGACGGGTCCTCGTCCACTGCACTGCAGCACTGCGCAGCGTCCACAAGGCAGCGCAGCGCGGCCGCGCGGCGGTGGCTCCCACAGCCGCGGCCGCGCACGGCCACGCGGCGCACAAACGCGGCGTCCGCTGTGAACGCGGCCGGCGCGTCCACACGGGCGGGCGACTGGAGCGTCGGCCGTCGCGGCGGACGCCGTCCTCGTATCCGTACCAGCATTGTCCGCAGCTGTGTCCGCCGGCGATAGTGGTGGGCCACATCCGCCGCCGTGGCCGCGCGGCCGCGCTCGGCCTGCCACTCCAGCGCGACGCAGCCCGTGGCCGGCGCGTTGCGGTGCGCGAAGAAGAGCCGCGCGGTCGCGGCGCCGGCGCCGCACCACGCGCACACAAACGGCGGCGGCCGCTGGGCCGCGTCCTGCGCGCGGAACACGCGCCGCAGCAGCGCGCGCGCCACGCGGTCGTGACCGTCCATCAGCGCCGCGGTCGCCGCGTCCCGCGCGTGGCGCCGGCGCGCGCGGAACAGCGTGCTCGTGGCGACCTGCAGCGCCGGATACACCGCGAGCGTCCACAGCGCCGCGTGGAGCGACCGCGCGGCCGCCTCGCGACGCTCGGACCAGTGCGCTGCCCACTGCGCGCGCTGTTGCGTCCACCGCGTGGACAGCCGCAGCGCCCAGCGGCGGAGCGGACCACCGCTCTGGTGTGTCCGCGGCGCACCGTCCGCTGTGTGGACGCCCGCGTGGACGTGGACGATGGCCGGCGCCATGGTCTCACTCGTCGATGTGTCGTGGGCATCACGTACCACCAGTCGCGGGCCCAGCGGCGACGACGGCGCGCTCCGGCCCAGCACGACGCCCGCGCAGCGCGCCTCGAGCCCGCGCAGCACCACCTCCCGGTCGCCGTCGCGCTGCGCGAACATGGCCCGCAGCGCCGCCGCCGCGTCCGCGTTCGTGGTCACGCCCGTGGCCCGCAGCCGCCGCCAGCGCAGCCACGGCGCGCGCAGCCGCCAGCCCACGAGCGCGCGGCCGCGCGCCGTGTCGCTGTAGAACCGCCGCAGGTGCGTGCGCCAGTACGCGAGACGGGGCGCCACGAACGCGTCCTCGCGCGCGCTTCGCCGCGCCTCGCGGTCCTCAGCCGCGGCCAGCACCAGCGCGTACGCCTGGCGCGCGCGGCGGCCGCGCCACTGCGCCTGCACGATCGCCACGTGGCGCCGGCGCCGCGCCACGAGCTGCAGCAGCCGCGCGACGACCACGAGCCGCGCCCAGAGGCGGCGCCGCCGGCGTTTGCGCGCGGCCACGAGCTCGCGCTGGCGGCGCTGCTCTGTGGACAGCAGCCGGCACGCGCGGTGGAGCCACACGAGCAGCTTCTGGCTCTGGAACACACGGAAGCAGCGCTGGATGCGCGCGGCGCTGCGCTCGCGGCGGCAGCGCTCAAAGTGGCGCTTGTACGGCCGCTGGATGGCGCGTGCGGCGCTCGAAAGCCACGCGCGCTGCTGGGCGGCCACGCGGCGCGCGCGCGAGCGGCGCCACACGCGCTGGAGGCGCGCGAGGCTGCGCAGCCTGAGCGCGTGACGCCGTCGGTACGCGCGCTGCAGGCGCCGCGCCATGGCGTGGGCCAGCGCCGAGTAGTCAAAGCCCGCGCGGCCGCGCAGCGCGTCGGCGTTGTCCTGGAAGTCGCGCAGCACGCGGTCGATGCCGCGCTGGAGCGTCGCGAGCGCGTCGCCTACGTGGCCCTCGCAGACGAGCGCGTGCGCCTCCTCGCGCACGTCGGCAGCAAACTGCGCGACGAGCGAGGCGGTCGCGGCCGCGGCCGGTGGGGGCAGCTTCGTCGTCGATGGAAACTGGGTATGGACGTGTACGGTGTCGTGGTCGCTGCCAGGGGCCACGTCGGCCGCAGTGCCGGCCGCAGTGGTTGTGGACGTGGGTGCGATCGGCGTGCTGGTGGACTCGGGCGTGTGCGTGGACGCGAGTGTGGGCGTAGTGGACGGCGTCTCGTCAGCGTTTTGCGGTTGTTCTGGTGGCGGTGGCGAGGACGGGAACGCGAGCCGCCGCGTGGCGACGTGGCCCCCAAAGACCGACTCGCTGCTGAGCTCGGCGGCGAGCCGCGACGCGACCTCGTCGGCCCAGAGCCCGGCGCCCAGCGTGGCGTGGGTCTTGGCGTAAATGCGCGTCGCCATCTCGGACGAGCACGCGGTCTCCGCTACGGGGTCCAGTTGCTGCTGTGGCTGCTGCGCGAGCCACTGCTGGAGCCTGGCCTGCGGCGTGGCCACGGCGGCGACTGTGCCAGCGCGCTTTGTCGCTCGGTGGGGCTTCGTGGGCGTCGTGGCCGCCGTCACCGCGACGGGCGCCTTCGCCAGGGACAGAGCTGGCGCTGTCGATAGCGCAGCAGCGGCCTGCGTGCGTAGCCGCGCTTTGTCGTCGCGGCGGTCCATCGCGTCCTGCAGTTGGAGCATCTTGCGCGCGGCGCGCTGTGCCGGGGACCACGCGGGCGGCGGGCTGCGCGGCGCGCGCAGCGGCTGCGCGTAGACAGAGCGCCCGGGAGCGAGCTTGCGCGCCGGGGATGCCGGAGACCGCAGCCAGTCATCGTCGTCGTCGCTGTCGTCCGCAGTCGCGGCAGCGTCGGGAGGCGCATCGCTGCCGTCGCTGTCATCTCCGGCGTGCTGCTCGGCGTCCGCGCGCGCGGCCCACTCGTCGGCCACGCGCTGGTGGAGAATGAGCCACGGGAACTCGGTCGCGAGGTCCACAGGCGCGACGCGCGGCCACGAGAGCTGCCGGAGTGCCGGGAGCGGCACTGTTCGTGGCGGTTTAGGGGCCGCGGCGGCGAGTGCAGGGTCTGCCATGGCAGCGGCGCGGCCGGGCGGGTTGAGGCAGCGCAACGCGTGCTCCACCGCCGTGACGCCTTCAGCCGACGGGCTCTGGGCGATGTCGAGGCCGGGCACGGGAGGCCGGGCTCTAAGAATACAGCTCGCCCCGCACCAGCGCCAACGCGGCGCGTGTATTTTCGGCACGCGAACGTGGGACCAGCACAGCGGATTTGTGGGACTCACGGTGGCTGCGCGGTGCCAAGATGGAGCTGGACTGGAGTGCCATATCTACTAGTATCTTGTTGCACATAGACCAGTCGCAGGACTGGTCGTCAGCAGCCAAGTCAAAGAGGTACCGTAGTGTAAACGATCCCACCGCCCATGACGAAAACGACGAGGCGAGTGCGTAGCGGCGTGGCTACCTACACTGTTGACGACCTCGAAACGCGTCCCAACGGCTCTATCAGGCAGCACCGGGCGATTCCGGACGAGGAAAGTCCTCTCCTCGGAGCGTCCCTCTCCTCGGAGCGTCGGGGTGCGCTGTTCCCGTCGCTGGAGGCACAGACCACCGTCGTCAGGATCAGCAGCAGCACGCGTTTGAGGAGAGCAAGGTCTCCGTTGGGCTTCTTCGCGCACGTCTCCTACCGACCGCAGGCACCGGTGAGTCTGCTGCGGGGTCCCCGATCTCTGCCACTCCCTCGAGAGTCGGGAGGCGCCTCGTCCATTCGCTCACTGAGGACGGAGAGAACGTTTGCGATGCATGCCCGACCGTGTCTTGTCGCCGTGTTGGCATCTCTGAGGGTTGGGGGCTGGGTGACAAAGGGACGGCTCGCGGTCGAAACTGCTCGCCTTCGTGGCTGCAGCAGCCTCCGTGGTTAAACACCGCCAACACCTTACCCTGCATCCCTGAGTTCAGGGATGCTTTTCTTCTTTATAGAACGGTGAGTCAAACGGCTCCTCGCGTCCCTTGGTACACCCTCCTCCTTCCCATTCTCACGCGGCCGCTCCGACGCGAGCGTGCGACAGAACGCGTTTGTTCGCCTACGGAAGATACCGTCTCATTCGAGACGAGCCAACCGTATGCCTGTGTGGCGGCAGCGGCTCCTGCGATGAGCCATTGGTTTGGCCTGGCTGGTCGCATGGCGGTGAGGCGCCTGCAACCTGTGCGAAGGAGAACAGAGACGCGCAGGCACCTCTGTCTGTCCATCAGGCATGAGATAGCGCTCAGGACCGCGTGTTCTCCACGCTCCCATACCCCGGCCCGGTAGGTTTCTATTCTACTCCTTGGCAAATCGCGGCGTCCACAAGTGGTCGAGGCGTCCGTCCCAGCCGTCCAGCGCCCGAATCGACGTCTCACGCGTTGTTGATCCTCCGCGTGCCGCTCACTCAACCGTGTTTAGTTGGGTAAACGTGCTGTTCCACGCGGAGCGTCGCAACACGCGCCGGAACGCGCCCCCACGGGGCGGAACAGGATCCTCCGACAGTTACGATCCGTGGTGTTTTCGGAGCCACCGTGGCGCAGCGTCGGATGTGTTCGTGGTCCGCGCGCGTTTCGAAAGTGGCTTTCTTGGCATAAAACGTCGGCGCCGCCGAAGCTCGGCGAACACGTGCTTTAGCCGTGAAACCTGGCTCGTGGGATCATGTGGTGGGTGGCCCGCCTGTCACGGCAGGTGCCCAGCGCTTGGCTCTCCCGAACCGCGAGCCACTCGCACCGGCTGCCAACGGCTCACATTCGGAACCATCCGCTCTTTCTTTTCTTCTGAACCTTGACACGGCTGTGAGAGGCAGGGCTCACTCACATGCGCACCACGGGGGAACCGACCGCGCCACCAAAAGTTCCTGGATCCTCCGGTTTTCGTCGGCGCCGCACGAACTCTATATGCTGGCGCTGCCCAGCGACAGTCCGGGAAACGCCGCGCTGATGGCAGAAGTGGATACTGAGTAGTTTGACATATCGTTCCAAGTTACAGCACTTGTCCATGTCGGCTCCGTCCCCTTCAGCTGCCGCGTTCTATGGTATATGGTAGCGCATTTGAAGACGCTCGTTTGAACAAGCACGCGCATTCCCTCAAATCCCCGCGCCGAGAAGCTTCGCGGCAGCGCGCAGACTCGGCAGTCAGGCACGCCTGTGGAGCGCTACGGCGTTTCACGCGTGCAAAGGAAGAAAACCAGAGGGTTCGGGGAGAGCGAGTCGGTCGAGCGGTCGCACGAGAGCAAACCAATACGGCTCGAGCGTTTCTATCCGCCCGAGAAGGAGCAGCGCGGATCTCACCCCTCACCGCTCCGCTTTGGGGTCTGCTTTGCGGTTCGCCCGAGCGCACCGACACCTATGGAACCAGCCACTTTTGAATTCAGCCGACTGGAGACCCAACGACAACAACTAGCGAACCCCCACGCCACAACAGTGGACACCTCCCGTCATGGCTCCGATCGACCGCTTCCCGATCGAGCGCAAGATCAGCGACACGCTGCTCGGCGCCACCTACGAGTGCCGCTACAGCGCACCTCTACCAACGACCAAGACGCCTCCCAAGACGACACAACGCAGACAGCGCCGACGCGCCTCCGTCGTCGTCAAGTGCAGCAGCCTCCAGATGCGCGCGCGACTGCTCAAGCAGCAGCAGCTGCTGTCCAGCTGTGACCCTCTCTCTGACGACCACGCACCCGACGCCGACGGCGCACTGGACGACCCCGTGCGCGAGCGCGCGGTCGTCGCCGCGCTCATCGCCTCGGGCGGCCACGCCAACGTGCTCCAGTGCTACGACCACTTCACCACCAGCTACCTCGATGACAGTGACCTCAATGACACCGACCGCAATGACACTGGCCGCGGCGTCGTGATCTGCGTCGTCACCGAGTTCTGCGATGGCGGCGACCTCTTCTCGCACCTCACAGCCCGCCAAAGCAACGCGGATAGCGCCACCGACGAACTCGGTCTCGGCGAGCGCGAGGCCGTCGCGCTCATGCTCCAGGTCGCGCGCGGCGTCGCGTTCCTCCAGACGCGCCTCGGCCTCGCGCACCGCGACCTCTCGCTCGAGAACGTGCTGCTGCGCGGCGGCACCTGCAAAGTGGCCGACTTTGGGCTGGCGGTGCCACGCAATCAGCGCTGCCAAGGCCGCGCCGGCAAGTCGCTCTACATGGCACCCGAGGTGGCTGCGGACGGCGTGTCTGGTGCCGCCGAGCCTGCCAACAGCACTGGCTACGACCCGGCCGCGGCCGACGTCTGGTCGCTCGGCGTCATGCTCTTCATGCTGCTCACGGGCTCGCCGCTCGTGGACGTCGCGACGCGGGACGACCCGCGGTTCGTGGCGCTCGTGGACCGTGGTGTGGGCGCGATCGCCGGTGCGTGGGGGGTCGCGGCCTCGCCAGAGCTTGTGGGGTTTCTAGACACGATGTTGAGCGAGTGGCCAGCCCAACGTCCGACCGTCTCGCAAGTTGTGGATCGACTATACACCTTGGAAGGCGTCGCGGCAGAGGTGGCCGAGCGGAGAAGGTCGCTGTGATTCAGGGGCGTTATGTGAGTTGGAGAACAAGATCCTTTTCGATGTCGTGACGTTGGAACGAGCGATCCAGAGTCAGTAGTTAATACACCCTAGCGAAATGACGGGGTCTCTTGAGGATCATCCGCGTCTAACAGGAACCAAGGAGCGAAGTGCTGCTGAGCGCTTCTGGTCCACGAGATGAGAGGCCATTTATGGTCCAACGGCGATTACGCCACCCAAACCGGTGCGAGTTTGGGCTGAGTGGCCTGCCGCTCCATGCTCTCGTACAGCAGGTCGAGCAGCTCCGTGTGGAAAAGCACCTTGCGCCACCGGAAGCCCAGCAGCCGGCGCTCGCCCCAGAGTCCGCGTCGCTCGAGCCACCGCCGGAGCTCGTGCTTGGGCAGCACCTCGTACGCGATGGACATGGGCTCGTCCGGGTCCAGGTGCCGCTTGTTGGCGCGCACTTCGGCGATCTCGTTGGCGTTCTGCTCGAACACGTCGTGCCAGAACACGTACCAGAACGCCACGCGCGGGTCCGCGTGGAGGTACCGCATCTTCTCGTAGAGCAGGTCGAGCGCCGCGCGCCGCGTGACCGCGATCTTCTGGAGCTGCGGGTTCGTCTCGGCCTCGGCCAGGTACGTTTCCAGGTCGCGCCGCGAGACGCGCGGGTTGTTATATACCATGTAGCGGAAGCCGCGGCCCAGCACGGCGTCGCTGTCGTGCTGCCGCTTGAGCTTGTGCTCGCGCGCGCCGCGCTGCGCGGCCCGCACGTCCGGCAGGTGCGTCGCCAGTGCGCGTGCTACCTCGGGGCGGCTCAGGATCTCGCGCAACGCCGCCGAGTCGTCGAACTCGCGCGTCACGCCAAGCAGCGCGAGCGCCGCGTCACCCTCGACCATGGCGCGGCGGTTGATCACGCAGTGGAGCACTTGGCCCGTCTCCGGGCACGTGACCTCGCCCATGCCGTCGCCGTACTGGACCGAGAGGAGGAAGCGGCCGTCCGCCGCGTCCGCGACGCGCACCACGCCGCGCGAGTAGCGGCAGTGGCACATGGTCGTGGGCCGCACGGTCGGTGGGGTACTTGGGGTCGCCTTGGCCAGCTTACCGC
Source organism: Pythium folliculosum (assembly GCA_023336295.1). Taxonomy (NCBI): domain Eukaryota; phylum Oomycota; class Peronosporomycetes; order Pythiales; family Pythiaceae; genus Pythium; species Pythium folliculosum. The sequence continues at coordinate 38,328 of JAADWV010000263.1, forward strand.
CGTCATCGCCGCCGTCAGCCCAGGGCTCGTCACGCTCGAGCGGCAGCTCGATGGGCTGCGCCCACGCGCTGAGCGCGCGCAGCTGCTGGCGCACGACGCGGCGCCGCGCAACGTCGGCGCGGAAGTTGAGGAAGAGCAGCGCCGCGACCTCGCAGTCCTCGACGATGCCGATTGTCGTTCTGTGGCCCTCGTGGTCGTCAGCGTCGTCGAACTGGAACTCGCCGTGGAACGGGTACGCCACGACCGTGAGCCGCCCAAAGCCGCTGCGCCGGCCGGGCGCCTCAAAGTACACGTCGGAGCCTTCAAGCACGCTGCACACGAGCGTGCGCACCGCGGCCACACACTCGTCGGCCTGCCCGACCCAGTGGCGCTGCTCCGCGAGCGCGGCCGTCTCCGCCTGGCTTTGACGCCGCGTCTTGCCCGTGGCGGGCTTGCCCTCGTCGCGCGCGAGCTTCGCGGTGATCGCCGCCACGCGCTCCTCGTCGACCTTGCCGTGCGCGAGCCGCTCGATCGCCTCGTGCTCGCCCAGCGAGAGCAGCGTGCGCTTCCAGAACGGGTGCCACACGCGGTGACGCACCTCGTGCGCCACGTCCCAGTCGGGCAGCACTTGCCGCGCGGGCTTGTCGGCGGCGTACCGGCGGCTGTCGCTGAAGAGCAGCTCGCCGCGCAGCGCCTTGTACGAGGCCTTGACGCCGTCCGAGCCGAAGCACGTGATCGCGACCATGAGCACGCCGTTGAGCAGGTTCACGGCCGTGACCACCACCGCCGTGAGCTGCGTCCACTCGGTGTCGCTGTCGGGAAAGTACACGAGCACAACGCCGCCCAAGCACGTGACCAGGGCCGTGAACTTGGCGCACTGTTCGAGCCTGTCGTCGAAATCGTCGATGAACGGCGCGGTCAATGTGGACACAAAGCTGAGCGCCGTCACGCCCAGCGTCGTGAGCGCGCGCACCCGCGGGTCCGCGATCCAGATGAGCAGCATGGTCAGCACCACCTTCATCGACAGCTGCACGACCTTGTAGTAGCGCCACCGCCGCTCGAAGCCCGCGTACAGCGACCGGTACGGACACCGCAGCTGCGTCGGGTCGCGCGCCAAAATCGCGGCGTAGACGCTGTTGCGGAACTCCACGCGCGTGCCGTCGAGGTCCACGATCGCGAGGTGGCGGCTCGAGGCGGCGCGCTGCCACCACTGGCGCACCTTTGCGCGCCACGTGCGCTGCGGTATGGCCGGCGGCGTTTCCACTTTGGGCGCGTTGCGGTAGATGAGGATCGCAAGCAGCGCGATGAGTCCGCCCACGTACACGACCAGCAGCACGACCGCGCCGCGGTAGAGGTACGCCCAGAAGAACCGGTGGCGGTAGCGCCGGTGCACCGAGCTCGTGTCTTCGGAGCCCGTGAGGATCTCGACGCAGAGCCGCGCCACGGGCAGGTGGAGCGACTGGCAGACCGTGAGCAGCACCGTGACGCGCGTGATCGTGAGCTGCTTGCGGAACCGCGCGGCGAAGCGCGCGAGCAAGGACGCGTCACGGGGCGCCAAAGCAGACTTCGCGTGGGTAACATCCTGCGCCGGGTCCACGTCCATGAACGTGGCCGCCGCGATCACGACCACGCACACGCCGCCGACGAGGATCGCGGCGATGAGCCCCGCGAAGAACACGTCCGGCGCGAGCTGCTCGAACCGCGTGTGCGAGAACCGCAGCAGCACCGCCGTGAAGTCGGCCGCGAAGAAGTTGGCGAACCCGCGCAGGTACGACTGGATAACGTTGAGATTCCGCTGCACGCGCCCGACCGTCTCGGGCGCGCGCTCGAGCGCCACGGTGTACAGGTTGGTGAACACCAAGCTGATGACCTGCGCAAAGTCCCGCACGATCTCGAGCTTGGACAGCGACGGCAGCTTGCGCTTGAGCGCCGCGAGCCACGACGACGCTTCGCGCGCGGCCTCGGCGGCCGACTTGTGCGCGCCGCGCGCGGCCTCGTCGTACGCCGTCTCCACGACCGCGAGCGCCGGCCGCGCCCAGTCGTCGCGCAGCATCTTGGCCTCGCGCCGCTGTGCCGCAGTGTGGCGCTCCAGCGCGCCCATCACGCTCTGCGCGCGCGGCCGCGAGGCCGCGTACAAGTCCACGGCCTGCGTGCTCAGCTGCTCGACCGCACGCGCCGAGTCGGCGGCCGCGCGCTGCGTGCGCGCCAGTAGCGCGCGCCACTGGTCGTCCACGTCCTCGACCAGGCCGCCGCCGGCCTCGGCCGCGAGCCGCTCGAGCTGCGCGGCCGTGCGGCGCACGCTCGCGAGCGGCATGGCCGCCAGCACGCCGTCCCAATGGGCCGCGAGGTCCGCGAGCGCCTCGCGCGAGAGCGCCGCGCCGCGCTCGGCCGCGCGCGCGAGCTCGTCCACGGTGCGCGACCGCAGCGCCGCCACGGCGGTGAGCGACGGCAGCACGCGCTGCACGGTCATCGCAAACTGGCGCGCGTCCTCCTGCTTGCGGCGCAGCACCGCCGCCGCGTCCTCGTCCAGGTCCAGCTCAAACCCGAGCTCGTACTCGTCGACGTCGGGCGCGATCTCCACGCCGCCGCCGTTGCCACCAGCGTGAAACCCAAAGTCGCGCTGCCGCCCGCACGCGGCCGCCGCGCCGTGGAGCGCCGTGAGCAGCGCGAGCACGTCGCCCGAGAGGCTCGCGGTCGCGGCGCGGCCGGCGTCGAGCATGAGCTCGTGGATCGCCGGCGCGCTGCCGGCGCGCGTGAACGCCAGCGCGAGCGCGGCCTGCGCGGCGGGCGCCGCCAGCTCCTGCGCGACCGCAGCCGCGAGTGGGAGCAGCCCGCGGCCCCAGCGCACGCGCAGCGACGACGCCAGCGCGCGCAGGTTGTCCACGCAGCCCAGCGGCAGCGCCGTCGCGAGCGGCGGCATCGCCAGCAGCAGCTGCGCGACGCGCTCGCAGTGGCGCGCGGCCGAGAGCGCAGCCACGACGCCCGCGCGCAGCGTCGCCGCGTCGCCGTCCAGCGCGAGCGCGCGGTCGTCGTCGCTGCCGTCGTCCTCGTCGTTCCCGTCGTGATTGTCGTCGTCGTTGTGGTCGTTGCCGTGGTGGTTGCTTGCCACCGCCTCGCGCACGGCCGCCTCGAGCCGCGCGTGGAGATGCGCGTAGTGCAGCAACTGCGGCGCCGACGACGACGATGGCGCCGCGTCCGAGGTCGCGGCGATCGCGCGGTCGAGCGAGGGCGCGTCCGTCGTCGTGGTGGTGGGAACGTCGGGCGTTGACGCTGCCGCCGTGGCCAGCGGCGCGAGCGCGTGGCCGAGCGCCGGCGGCGGCGTCGCGCGCGCCGAGAGCACGCGAAGCGTGTCGAGCAGCACGCAGAGCTGCGCCGGCGAGCACCCGCGCGCGAGCCGCGCGGCGATCGCGTCGGCGTCGGCGCGCAGCGCCTGGAGCACATTCGGCGGCGGCTCCGCGCCGTTCTGCGCCATGCGCTCGACCGCGCGGGCGACGTCCGCGTCCGCGTCCAGCTCCGCGGGCAGCGCGCCGCGCAGAAAGAGCCCGAGGTCTTCCACGTGGTGGACGAGCGGGACGAGCGGGTCGGCGCACGCGGCTGCGAGCCGCGCCACCGAGCTGCGGCGCCGCGGCCCCGGTGCCTGCGGCGTGACCGCGAGCTGCGTCATCGCGCGCGAGAAAGAGCGAGAGGAAGAAGTCGCTTCTTGGCGGGGACCAGTCGCGGCATCGGGAGTTGGTTTCGTCTTAGTTCGGATCGGAGGGGGAGTCGTTTCGTCGCGCGCTTGGTCTGGTGTGAAGGGTCACGCCGTGGGCGTCCCGAGATAAAGCGGGTGAGAAGCAGCTCGTGCGCGGCGGCCATGAGGAGATAACAGCGACTCGCTCTCGTCGGCGATCTCTCTATGTGTTGGTCTGTCTATTGTCGCTGACCTGACAGCGTGGCACGCGCATCGAACAAGTCATCCGACTCAGATGGCGTGAGTTGTTCGCCCCGTTTCTGCTGCTCTTCGCACAGAACGCATCGCGAACGTTCCGGTCGGTGCGCCAACATGCAAGAGCGCGGAGATCCTTCAAGTACATACCAGTTGCACGGCGTAGCCACAAGACAATCGTCCGCCTCCCGCGTCCACCTGCCCGACGACCCCCAACCGCCACCATGGCCGCCACTGCCACGCTCCCCACGTCGCCCGACCCGGCGTTCTCGCTCCGCACGGCGCGCCTCGAGCTGCGCCACCTGCTGCCGTGCCACGCCGCGTTCCTGAGCGAGCTCTACAGCTCGCCCGTGTTCCAAGAGCGCAAGGAGACACCCTCGACTTTCTCCGAGGCCGCCGCGCTCAAGCTGCTCCAGCCCGGCGGCGTGTTCGCCGAGGTCCAGCGCAAGTTCGGCTACGGCCAGTTCCTCGTGACGCTGCGCGAGACCTCCGAGCCGATCGGCACGGTCTCGCTCATGCGCGGCGACTACGCGCTCCCGGACGTCGGCTACGCGATCCTGACGGAGCACAACGGCCGCGGGTACGCGACCGAGGCGGCGCGCGCGCTCATCGCGCACGCGAAGGAGCACTGGGGCCTCCAGGGCGTGTTCGCGTTCATGGACCCGACGAACGCGCGCAGCCAGCGCGTCGCCGAGAAGATCGGGCTCGAGAGCCGCGGCACGCGCCACCTGGCAGCTTTTGGCGGCCAGAACAGCGCCGTGTGGGCCGAGCCGGCGATGGACAGCGACCTCGCGGTCTACGGCGTTGCCAACGACCCGTGAGCCGGTGCCCAACTTCACAGGCTCCGAATGAAACTGTACATACGGTAAATCCGAGATGTTGATCCTCACCCAGAGATTCTTCAGAAATGGTTTGCTTGTTCCCCGCGCGTGTCAATTCGCCCATATCCACTGAAACCAGCCCCCAATGCGAAACAACAGAGAAAGTCGGGGTGAAAGTCTTCCCACGTCTATATTAGGGGAGCCAATCCTCGCTGCTGCTGATAGAATATTTTTTTTTGCAGGAGTCTGGCCGACAATTTTCATCTGAAACGGCCTCTGATTGGCTGGAAAATATTTCCCTATCAGTGACCGAAATCGGTCGCTGATCCAGGATTTTTTTTCACCTGCTGCTGAAAGAATTTCTTGCAGATTGCCGTGGTGTGAGCATGTTGCCAAGGAGGCGACAACGTCGCCTCTGAGTGCTACCTGGACCATAGAGATGACGCTCAGTACCCTCTGCTGCCTTCGCTTGGCCTCAAACCCGTCATGTGACGAATTGCCGCTCCAAGATGACACCCGACCGAAATGAAAAAAAAATTTAAGAGCAGCAGATCACAATTTTGTGAGGGGTGGACAAAGCTGACGACGTTTGATTGGCTGAAATGAAAAGTATGGATTTGAGCGGGGGAAAAATATTCTATCAGCAGCAGCGAGGATTGGCTACCCCTATTATATTTCAGCCAATCCTGACATCGTATTTGAGCATTTGCATATTCTGTGTATTTCTTAGATTTGTTTTCGGACAAAACTATTGCCGGTTTTTCTCAAGATTTCCGACCCCCTCCCAAAGAACCGCCGGATTCCAATCGCCGGGGAAATGTCCACCTGTTTTATATGATCAGATTATTCCATAACAGAGGTTCTAAGATCATTTCAAGCTGCATTTCGAAGTAAAAAAGCCAATCATGTTCACTCATGGTAGGGTTCTCTTTTTCCAGTTCGTACTTTAGCGAGGATCTCTTTCATTGGCTAATATGTGCAATGAGAAGCCCAATGAGAACGACCGAGTACTTTGTTTTAGCCAATCATTGAGGTCTGGCGATTTTGCGGCAAGTTCGAACTCTCTTCCAAAATGCCGCGAAACAGAAATTTTCGATGGAATTGACAATAATGCTTCAACTAATAGGTACGGTACGCCAAAAGATATGTTTCCCCTGAACGAGATGGGATAACTTTAATCGATCGTAGCAATACCAAACGTCCGTACATCCGTCACGTTTCAAACGCATGTTGTGAAGCAGTGAATCGATTTCCTATTGCCTGCCCATGGCCTCATCCATACCGTAGTATGTGTGAGTAAAAATGAGAGCGCAATGCGTGGTGGTGTGTGTGTTTTGTGTGTTTGCGTTTGGGCGTGTTTTGTTTGTTTTGGATTGGTGTTTGGTGTTGCGTGGTGGAGCAAAATGTCAGCTGTGGGATTTGAACCCAC